>MU167329.1:32442-45009 GCA_015951145.1 Cronartium quercuum f. sp. fusiforme G11
TCTTAACACCTTTAATGAACCAGATTTGAACAACAAACCCACTTTCTTACATATGTGTGATCGGATGGTTAAAGACCCTAGAGGATAAGTGAGCAGTGGAAACATGTTAGGAGCATTTGGTTTTTTTTTTCTGAGCAAAAGTATCAAAAAAAAATGAAGCAAGAAATTTCATGAACTGATATGTTCAAGTTTTCTTGGTTGATTTTTTTTTTGTCACTTCTCTGTTGTGCACTTGTTGACCTTTATTTTTGATTTCAGTAAGATGACTAGATCCTTTGACAGGAGGTACTTCACCTCTCTAATATTTCAGTTGTCTTCTTTTGTTGTTCTTGTTAATTTTGATGCCTTCTCTTGAGAGGAGAGCATTAATCTCTCTCTCAAAAAAAAAAAAAAAATACATGAATAAAAAAAACAAAATCACTGTGGCAATGTCAGCAAGTTCTGGCTTACCTTTATTGATTTGAATAAGTAGGAGTGAGTTCTTGTGATGCCTTTTAGGGTGCAGTTTCTTAACAGACATCAGAGTTTTTTTTTTTTTTTGGGGGGGGGGGGGTGGAGGGTTGTCAAAAATGAAGCTTGAGGCTGCCAGTACAAATGAGAAAGGCGGTTTATTGACTCTATTTATGTGAGATGGTAATTGGGGAATTTGCTTAATGTCTATAATTGCTAATGTCACAGTGTATTTAGCTTTTTGTTCACTGAGCTGTCTTGAAAGATATATTTAGTTTCAGACAACCTAGTGCTTTGAGTGCAGGCTATAGATGAGGCTCAAACAAGTTCACTCTGGTGTTTTTATTTTGGTTTTGGACACAACTAGCATCCACTAACAACATGATGTCAGCACCTGTTTGAATATTGATGCTGAGACTTGCTTCTTTTCACATCTGAAAGCAGCTCTGATTATTTACAGGAACTGGCCCAAGTATGTACTCATCGGTTTTACCTCTGGGCTGCCAAGGAAAAGGGTGGGGAGATCCTTGTCAAGCGAGGGGTTCCGGAGATGCTCTTGACCTTCAAGACGCGGCGTGATGGACCTGCTCCGGTTTTTTATTGGTCCATACATTCAGAATTAGGAGGAAGCCAAGGCAATGTCTGCCGCAAGTTTTGGTCCTGTCAAATACAAGGGGGCAAGAAATTGTGCTGGCAGCTGACAGCGCGCCTAGCGGGTTGATGAAGGCCCCGGCCGTGTCCCGGACTGGGAGAAGGGGTGAAAGGCTAGGTCGGATAGGATTGTGGCCTGAGAGGTAGAGAGGTGAGAAGAAGGATTGGGTATGTGTGAGATTCGGGATGGATAAAGTTTTAGACGAAGGAGTTAATAGGTGCACCTAGCGAGTCCAGAGTATAGCCGCGAGTACGTAAGTTCCAAGTGTCAGCGGCGATACTTCGGGAATCGGAAGGGGATGGACTTCAACTGATGATGAGGTGGAAGTCCTTCCGTTCCGGATTAAGAGCTCCCGAAGCCGACTGTGCCGCAGTCGTGACACTTCTGTGACACCCTGTCCACAACACAGAGAGGGTGTACGCGCGCGGTTACGGTAAGATGAGCCAAGATGTGATTATATGATGATCAGGTAAGTAAGTAGGCCTGGTGTTCTGCTGTGCTCTGTGTTTACGACAAAGGATTGGATGTACGCTTAAATTCCTCGACCAAAGTTCGTTTGAGTTTTCAACGCTGTGACTGATGAATTTAAGTACTCAAGTACTTACATAGTAAGTAACAGCGTGGATTTGGTACCCTCTCTAATATTATCACACTGTACGCGCGGTGCAGTGGCTGTACCAGAATGCATCAGTTGGAGAGAGGAACAACGAGTGTGAGCGAGATGAACAGGTTTTGGTTAGATGAAGAACTGTCTGCTTGTGTGTATGTGCAAATCAGGTTCAAGTTTGGATAGACCAAAGATATGTACTTACTTACTTACTTACATCTCATGACCGTTCCTTTCATTCACTCGTCACTATCGCTTCCTCCTTGGTTGGCTTGATGATATTGAGTAACTCTCACTTCGGTCGTCTCTCTCGATCGATTTGACGGATTTGTCCCAAAAAAGTCCTTCCTGATTTAGATATCTCAAATTACCTCCTAACGCAATAAGTCTTATTTTGCTTTTGTCTTCAGGCTTTACCCTTAGTTGTATAACAACCAGAGAGAGAGGGCTTCTCGATTTCCTTTCGTTGTTCACTTCAGATCTTAGTTGTATAACAACCAGAAAGAGAGGGCTTCTCGATTTCCTTTTGTTGTTCACTTCAGCTGCCTGGTTCATCCCAAACTCATCACTAGCTAGTTCAGCCTAAATCAGTTTCATTTTGGCCTGACTTTCTCCCCACTCATCCAGTCTGCCCTGTATCATCGCGTTCAGACACTTTTCATTCTTTACCGATTCGCGGTCGATTGCCTGCGCTCATGTGTTGAATCGATTACAGTAATCTCAAATCGCCTTTCCTCATCTAGGACTTTTCAAGCCACAACAGGAAGAATTAAAGCCTGCCGGTACAGAATTTCATCACCTCTCATACCAATTTACCTGCCGTCCATCCCGTTGCCCGACACCAATCATCACACCTTCATCTTCAGGCTAGCCCTGTTGTTCTCTACCTTATCTACTATCTCCCCTTCATCTCGACATATCCCCTATCCACTATCTCCACCACCACCATTCATCATCCTCGGACAGGCTTCTCCCATCCAATCTTTTGGGGGCTCGAGCAATCAGGTGCTTTCGCTAGTACCTCATGACATTCATCTCTTCTACCCTTTTCGGCGCTTGTCGGAATTACTCCCTCTTCATCCTCTTCACTGCACTTCGGATAACATCAAGGAGTAATGTCATTGGTCTGTCCTCTCTTCTCCTCCCTTTCCATCTCACGTTTGCTAATATTCATTCATCTAAACATCTATTGGAACCCATCAGAAACAAGCTCGGTGTCATATTGCTCCCCACCTGTCGCTATTGTCATCGATACCTTCGATGTACGATATTACACTTCTAACAATTCTCTAAACTTCGACCTCTCAGCAGCTTCAGTGACTCAAGGTCTAAATCTTGAAGCCCAACTCTCACTCAACGCATACGGTATTCACGCCCTCAACCTCTCCATCGATTTTTGCTCTGTCCTTTCAGGCGTGCTATGTCCATTACCGACCTACAATTTCACCGGTTCAGGTGGATACACTATCCCATCCGCACAAGTACCATCAATCCCTGGTGTCGCTTGGGTAGTACCTGATCTCGAAGCTGTCATCACTGTCTTGCTCACCGACACTCGATCTAATGTATCAGCCGCTTGTCTTCAAGTTCAACTCACTAATGGACTCACTGTCGGTCACACAGCCGTCTCTTGGGCTACAGCTGCTGTCTTGATCAGTTCATTCTCATTGGCTATCATCCAACCACATCAGTTTGGGATCCTCTTTTTGATCCTTGCTGATCAACTACAACACATGGCTATGACAGGGATGATTAGCCTTAATTACCCCTCTGGTCTGTCTTTCAAAAACCTTGAAGCTTATTTCTATGTACTGACTTGTTTTTTTTGCTTTAACAGTCTTTCGTACTTGGTCTACCAACTTTGCTTATGCAGTCGGACTTATCTCATCAGAACCAATCTCTAGAGCAGTTGATAGATTAAGAGAACATACAGGGGGAAATGGTTTTACGACTGCACAAGATATCGTAGCTTTCACATCCAGATTATTTTCTCCTTATAATCAAGTTAATGATCCATCTGTCCTTCAAACTACTTCAGTTTCATCAGCTTCTGCAGCTAGAGCTAGAGCTGTAGTGAATAAATCTTCAGCCACTACTACGTTTAACAAACGACAATTTGCATCTGGATCTGTTAATGCAGGTGTAAAAGACGCCAATTATGCTGTACCAGTGGTAACTCAAAATACGACTTTATTAGACCCAGGTTTAGCCGCTTATGTAAACGAATTAGGATTTCCGGTCGAAAATGCTTTTACGGTAGTTTTTCTGTGGGCAATCATTTTATTAGCTATCATGATTTGCCTTACACTTCTATTAGGTCTTTTCTTTTGGTTCATTCGTCGTAATCAAAGTTGGAGGAAAGACACGATTAGTCGTTCGACTGATCCAGCTCTCAAAGCTTTGATGTTTATTTGGCCTCCGATCACTCTATTTACTTGTTGGCAATGGAGGTTAGGGAATTCAGATGCTTGGTCGCCTATTCTTTTAAGTGTAATCGCTTGGTTATCTACTACAGCTGGACTTGGTTATGCTGCATGGGTTGTAACGAAAAGGAGAGAAATATGGGTGTTGAAGGATCGGAGATGGTGGGCATTCGTACCGTTGGGCATCATCTGTTTCGTCAAGTTGGCTGTAATCGGGTTTGGCCAGGTAAGCTTTTCAATTTGTTCTTGTATTCTTATTTATTTGTTTAGATATAGGCCGAAGTAAGTAAAGTAACGACGGGTTGCTTTTTGGGTATTTAAAAAAAAACAGGGACATGGAGAACGACAAGTGGTCGCGACCATTATTCTTGAAACACTTCGAACTCTCTTTCTAATCATTGGAAGGCCTTTCCGACAAACACGTTGGAACGTTGCCGCTAGCTTGATCAGTATACTTCAGCTCATCCAGTTTTGTATCCTCGAGACTTTTGTACCAAGGCAAGGTGTTAAACCAATCCCACGAGCTGTGTTAGGGCTCGTATCTATCCTCATCCAATCTCTCGGATTTATACTCTTATTCGGATATGCATTCGTATTACTTCTCCTACTCGGAATTAGGTATGTGTTTCTTCTGATTCCTATAACCTTTCTTGTCTTGCTCATTTTTTTTCTTACCAATCAGAATCGCACGTCGAAAGGAAATTAACAAAAGTCACATGGCGGGGCTTGATAAAGAAGAAAAGTATTCACGCCCTACTCCACATTACGATCACGACAAAGCATTCGATCCTATCCTCGGTCCTATTATGCCAGCGAGTCAACCACCCGATCACACTTCTTCGACTAACACTCTTCATCCTGATCCTGCAGAAGAAAGCACATCTCCTAAAGAACTTCTTGATGATGAACACAGGTAAAGGCATGTTTCGAACCTAATAAAAAGCAAAATCATCACCACACCTGTAGGTCTAGCCCTCAAAAACCAAAGCATTTTTTCTTTTTTACTTTTTTTTTTCATGACAGATATCGAAACATCTAACAAGTAGCTGTAAAAGTATCGATTGTGTTTGATCATTGGATAGCAGAATCGCATTTTCTTTCCTGTTTTTTTTTTCTTCTCTCTTCCTCAAAAGAACAATGTTCGCATCATGTATAAGAAGGCTTAAATTATTATTTGTTGCATGATTTTGTGGTAAAAAGGAAGAAAGTGGACTATGTTTTTTTTTATAATCATATATCGTTTTTTCCAGTATATGCTTTCTTTTTTCAGATAGTAAAAGTCTTAAAAGTGTGTTACCTCCTCCAATAAGAGTTCAAACAACATCAACTGTAACAAGTATGCCTATGGGTGATTCGAGACACCGTAGGGTGAAAATACAAAAGTTATTATGGGTGGGTGACCATGAATTGTACTTTTCGAGTGGTAGTTGTAAGTAAAGTAAGAGGAATGAACTTGAGAAAGAAAGAGAGAAAAATTTGATAACTCTTCCATTCCCCAACCTAAGCAGGTGAGATTGTCCTAAATGAACTACTTGCCTAAGAGTCTGTTTGAGTGTCCATACGGTCCCCAATCTAAGGAAATTGATGGTCACTAGCAAGTTGTTTACCAGCACTAAGTATGTGTTTCTACCAGTTTTCAGAGAATATTAAGCCTCAATCTAGGGTGGGAAGTATGTCCGAGCACTGGGTACATCACTTGAGGATACATAAAGGACTTACTGCCTCAAAGTGCATTGTCTGATTACCTTAATTGTCACTATTGTAGCACATGCTCAGCCTATGCTTCCAGGGTCCAACCACAACAAAGACAATGAAGGAGCTGGGAGTGGGGGCTGGGCAGGCGATATCTAGGTGGAGATTGTGGTTATGGTGCCGCAGTCATGCACCTACTCTGGGGCTAGGTATCTGGTCACAACAGTCACCCAATTCAGACTTCAGCTGGTGTTACAGTTGGCCAACATAGTCTTGGTTTGTACTTAGCCTTATTTCATGTAGGGAGTAAGGGTATGTGTATGGATGGCATGAACTGCCACCATATTTGGCTTGGATGGCAGTGTGTGAGGCATCCTTGTTTGCTGCCTCCGAGGTTTGGGCCAAGATATTCTATCTCCATTGCCTAATACATTGGTGGAAACCTTGGATGCGGCATCCAAGAAACCCTTGTATGAAAGCATCTGAGGCCAATGTTTTGGTAGTGATGTTTAGAGTGTGTGGAATTGTGTAGAAAATTGCACCTCCATAATATTTGCTATGAATCTGGACACGTGATCTCATGTTGCCGGCCCAGATGTGAAACAACTATGATTGTGGGGTTGTCGCGGTGTTCGGGAGTGTGTGGAAACAGTCGGAAGTGTCTGGCAGTGTCTGGGAACATGTGGCGAATAAATAAATCTGAGCTGCCAGTCACTACCATGAACGACTTTTTGGAAGGTGAATATCTGAGAGTAGAGGGCTTTTCTGACACAGCCAACTCCGAATTTGCCCCCATCCCCTCAGAAAAAACATCTAAAAAAAAAAATGAAAGCCCAATTTAACCAAATTCTTCTTCAAATCTACCTCATCACTATCACCTATGGCTTGCCAATGCAAAACGCTGGAGAAAAGCTGGCTAATGTACAAAACATTTCTATGCACCCAAGAGGGCCTAAGGACATACCACCTGAGGGTTTGTGCCAGAAGCAAAGTGGTCCACTAAGTGAGTGCATCCACACAAAACCCTTGGAATATTTTTCAGCAGAGAAGTAATCACCTTTCAGCTAAATTATACTTCTTTTGGTGGTGAAGTGTACATGGCAAGTCCTACCCAAAGTTTTCAGTCATCACAGGACATGTATACTCCAGACCACTGGAGCAATAGTATGTATCCTCCTGGTCAAGAAATAGCTCAGCCACCCCTTAATCCTGTACACCCTGATCAAATGAGACAGATGACGTCCTCAAATTTGATGAGTTCCTATACATGCCACCCGATGACCCCTTATCACTCAGCACCATTCTTACGACCACCAGATGCAATTCTTGTGACCCAAACACCACTGTACTGGGTTGCGAACACTGCAATGGGCTCAGGCCACACAGCATACAATGGAATGAGTGGTTGGAGCACAGGTGGTTTGCCATATGTACCATCCGTCCTAAATAACGATCTTCCAATCACAGAATTACCAAGCGCGACCGATGTTCAAAATCGACAGCCATTTGGACCCAACCCCTCCATGAATGAAGTAAACCATCAAAAATGGGTTTCTATGCCTATTTTACGCAAAGAATCTACCCATGATGCTGGGAGCTGTGGACAGTCTTCGGGGTGAATGAGAATCTCTGCCATTATTCTTTGCCTCCTTTAGTTTTGACCATCGGATTCTTTTGTAGAAAAATTGAAAGCATTGGAAATATGCTTGAAGTTGGAAAACACAAAACTCATAGAGATATGAAGCCTGGCGGAAATTCAGTCTCTGATCCCCCAGCACCGTTTGGCAAGAGGTCTGTTTGACTCCTTTGAAAAAAAAGGTGAGGTGAATCAAGTGAGTTGATGTTGACAACATATGATCCAGAAGACAAAGTAGGAAAGAGAAGGATTTGGTGACCCATGATGCCAAAACACAAGCTGTTGGAATAAAACAAGAAGATATTTCAAAATTGATCCAATTTCAAAAGGCTGCAAGGAACATAGAAGATTCTGATGTCAAAAAAAATGAAGACCCTGAAAAATTTGTAAGGTGAGGATGGCGTTTTCTTGTGAACAAACTACCAGAAAATTTGAGTGTTGAAAATGTGAGAAACCACAATCCTTCTTCAAAAAGAACAACAGCCCAATCACTCAATCCACAG
This sequence comes from Cronartium quercuum f. sp. fusiforme G11, assembly GCA_015951145.1. NCBI lineage: Eukaryota > Fungi > Basidiomycota > Pucciniomycetes > Pucciniales > Coleosporiaceae > Cronartium > Cronartium quercuum. The sequence goes on from MU167329.1 coordinate 40,406, forward strand.
GCTGAGAATGTCAGGATAAAGGAAAGTCGAACACAGTTAACTACTGAACCCAAGACATCAAACCAAAGGTGAGTAAAGAATAATTTTGCGGATGGTGGAACACATTTCATGAACCTTAAATCAAATCCCCAAGTATTTCATCAACATCCTTGATCAGTACCAGAGCTTGCCTAGAATATTTCATCCAGGCTGCCTTGGTAAGATTCCTCCACAAAAGATAGGAATATAGTGTTGACCTGTGTAACTGTCGTCCTCCATTTCTGTTGATCAGGAAGGAATGGAGAGTTGCTTCGCCTTCGCTGGATGGCCATGGAAAACCCGGTGGTGAAAATATAGTGAAGATATTGCAACAACCTCAACCTGAAAAAAAGACCTCGAGAGCTGAAACAGGGCCTCTGGAAGCGCATGCTGACAAACAGAGAGAGGAATCTAGTTCCTATTCCGCTGTTACAGCCATTCCATTCTCAAATCAAAAGAGCCAAGAGTCATTTCCCATGGTTTCTGGTATACAAAAGAAGAAAATAGGCTCAAACATTGTGGAAAACATTGTTGAGAATCTGGAAAATCAAGGAATGTGAGTGCTAAGCATTTGAAGATCTTGAAGGAGGCTGATTTGGTTTTTTTTGACACCTCTAAACATTTTTTTTTCCCCTTTGTTGAAAATAACACATGTAAAACACTTTTCATATTCAAGGAGCCAAACAGATAATTCACTCGAGACACAGACTAAGAAAGTCAGGTTCAAGGAAAGCAGCACACAGATGACTGGTGAACTCACGACCTCAAAACCAGGGTGAGTTGAAACTGATTTGAGTGGCAGTGGATGACATTCAGTAAACCCTGAATGAAATCCGCAAGTATTTCATCAGCGTCTTTGATCAGGTCCAGAGCTTCCCATAGATAGATACCTTGGGAATACTATCCCTTGGACATCCCATCTGGACTGCTTTAGTAAGATTTGTCCAAGACAAATAGGACTTAGGTTCTGACCTTCACGTCTACACTCCTCTCTTTCTGTCAATAAGGCAAGATATAGGACTTCCGTCTCCTTCTGTGGATGGCAATAAAAAAGCTTGGAGCGGTGAAAATGTAGTGGAAAGATTGACCCGAACTAAACCTGAAAAAATGTACCCGAAAGCTGAAACAGGGATTCCCGAAGTGCATGCTCCCAAACCGACAGAAGAATCTAAGTCTCAATCTACTTTGACATCCATTTCATCCTCATATCCAACAATTCAAGAGGCATTGTCCATAGTTTCTGGTATGCAAAAGAAGGAAATTGGCTCAAATACTGAGGAAGACACTACCAAGAATCAGGAAATTGAAGGAATGTGAGTGTCCGACATTTGATGATCTTTAAGGAGATTGAAGCTTTTTGTTGACACCTGTATACATATATGTTTTTGCGCACGTGTGAATACAACTTTCATATACAAGAAGTATAACAGCTGATTCACTCAAGCCACAGACTAAGAAAGTCAGACTCAAGGAAAGCAGCCCACAGATGACTGGTGAACTCATGACCTCAAAACCAAGGTGAGTTGAAAATGATTTGAGTTCCAATGAATAACATTCAGTACACCCTAAATGAAATCCACAAGTATTTCATCAGCGTCTTTGATCAGGCCCAGAGCTTCCCTTGAATAAATGCCTTGGGAATACTACCCCTTGGATATCCGATCTGGGCTGCTTCAGTAAGATTTGTCCAAGACAAACAGAACTTTAGTGCTGACCTTTATGTCTACACTCCTCTCTTCCTGTCAAGAAGGCAAGATGTAAGAGTTTTGTCTCCTTCAGTGGATGGCCATAAAAAAGCTTGGACCGGTGAAAATGTAGTGGAAAGATTGACCCAGACTCAACCCGAAAAAATGACCTCGAAAGCTGAAACAGGACTTCCTGAAGTGCATGCTCTCAAACCGACAGCAGAATCTAAGTCTCAATCTACTTTGACATCCATTTCATTCTCATATCCAACAATTCAAGAGGCATTGTCCATAGTTCCTGGCATGCAAAAGAAGGAAATTGGCTCAAATATTGAAGAAAACACTAAAAAGAACCAGGATATTACAGGAATGTGAGTGTCAGACGTTTGATGATCTTTAAGGAGACTGAAATTTTCTGTTGAGTTGACACCTATATATATATATATGTATTTTTGCTTTCTAAAAACACACCTATTGGAAAACGTTTCTGGTTTGGCCTTTGGTAAAAATGATCCATGGGACATACAGAGTTCAGATTCCTTCTACGATCAACGAGGAGATTCCAAATCCATCAGTTGTGATAGACAGTAAAGAAAATTCATTTGTTCAGCACTTGACTCCTAGTGTCCCGTATTCTATTATCAAAAAAGTAAAACAGAGGAAAAGCAAGAAGAAAAAGAAAACAAAGCAGGGAAAGATGGTAGACCAAGTTGAAGCAGTAATTTCACAACCATCTTCTCAAGAGGTTCATGGAGTACACTCATCGGTGCCTCATATTGAAAGTGTTAATAAAGATTCACCCGGTTTTGAGGTTGAGTCCAAGACCCAGGATGGACCAGAGGATCAGAAAGATGTGAAGAATATGTCTGATATGGTGAGCCATAGAATTCAGTCAGAAATTCCATTAAGCAGACAATCACAAGCTACAAAAAATGAATCTGAAGATAAAACACTAGTCATGAATAAAGAAAGTCCTTCTGAAAACCTAGGAAGATCATTGAAGAATATGGAAGAAACTCTTTTGATATCCTCAAAACAAAGTAGGACACCTTTGAAAAAGGATGTTCAAAGCTCTACCAATCAGGACAAGAAAGCAGAAAGTAGTGGTGGTCATATTTTTTCCCTCAAAGAAAAAGAAACAGTAGACTCTAGGCTACCTACTGAAAGTGAAAGTGGTTCCCAAATTCCTTTAGAGAAAGTGTCTCCTGGTGAGAGCTCAAATGATGTTGAGAAATCAACCTTATCTTCAATATCTGTTTTTGATCAAGATTCTCAGAAGAACAAAAAGAACAAGAAAAAGAAGAAGAAAAAAAATACTAAAGTTTCTGAAAATCTTGGACATGAAGCTTTTGAGCAGTTGAATACAAGTTTGGCTTCATCCTCAAACAGTAAGACTTCAAAAAAAAAACTTGAAGCTGATCTTTTCATGAATACTGGTGAAATAGTAGGCAGCAAACAACCTCAAGATATTCAAAAAGCTATTCATTCCCTCTTCCACTTATATGATGGTCAAAGTTCCTTGAAGCTTAAAGACCTTTCACTCTACAAAGCTACCCTGAAGCCCACTGATCTGTCAGATTCAGCTGCAAAGATGATGGCTCAGTTTGAAAAGAATGCCAAATTTTGTATACATCATGTTTCCTCTTTGCTGGGTGAGGAAGAATCACTCAATCGGATGTACTCTGTACATTCTCAAGCTGGACAATATTTCACAACATTGGGGTGGAAGAACAACATGTCAAACCTAAGTGACAAGGTAAAGAAAGCTGCTAAACTGCTTAAAATCCATGAGGAATGGCCAACATTTTATGAGGCAACAGTCAAAGAATGGGAAGCAGCTGAAAAATCAATAGACCTTTTGAATAAAACAGAAAAAAAGCAACTGCATGAGCTTTTCCCCAACAACAACTATGAAAACAGACTGGCAACCCTATATGTGATGTCTCATGCATGGCCGACAACATATGTTTACTTTGGGTTGAAAGGATCCTCAAAAGTGCAAGAACTCATGAAGGATGGTCTATGTATTCCTGTTCTTGTTCAGTTTACTAACCTGGTCTCTCAACTCTATAACTTGGCAGTTACAAAAAGCAATGACTTGGCACAATTTCAGGCCATGGTTGAGAATATTATTGACTTGATGGAAGGTGTCATTTACCCCTGCAAGAATGCTCTCAAGCCCTACCATGTGAACTTGGAAAATTGGGTGACATCCAAAACCCGTCACTTCATTACTCATTCTCCTTTTTTTGCACTACGGTTTCAGACAATAGCCATGTATCTTGAGACAACATTTGAAGGATTTACTACACCCAAATTTATATTGGAGAGGAGTGAAACTAAAAGGGAATTTTTGAAGGATTACAGATTCACTTTTGGACTAGCCATAGGGGCAAAACACTTTGGAATTCCTTTTGAAGAGGTGGCTTGCATGATGCAATATCTGAAAGATGAGTTGCATCATAAACAATTGTTGACAGATGTCCAACAAATTACACAAGCAAAAAATGGGAAATTTCAAACACAAGTTATTAGAGCCTTCAAGCCAAAAACACCTATTGAAACCTTTAAAAAGCTCCTTATATTTGTGGGGGCACAACATGGTGTCCTTGAAGAAATAGGGAAATAGATATATGTATATAGATAAATTAAATTCAAAAGATAGCAAAACCCAAAGGGTACTCTGGAATTTCAGCATGAAGCTCACAATGAGAATGTGTTGTTCCTTAGTAGTTGAACTATGTTTTGTTTGCAGAGAATGACTTGGTTTTTTTAACATGATGATACATGTCAGCCATGGCATAATCACTGCCAAGATATTTGTATCGGATGGGCCTATCCGATGTTCTATCACCCCGAGATATGCGATGCAGTGTCAGTAGGATTAGGTGCGATGGAATT
>MU167329.1:72277-92730 GCA_015951145.1 Cronartium quercuum f. sp. fusiforme G11
ACACACGTAACACACATTTCATCTTCAAGAAGCATAAAAGCTGAAGCACTCAAGTCACAGACTAAGAAAGTCAGGTTCAAGGAAAGCAACACACACATGACTGGTGAACTCACGACATCAAAACCAAGGTGAGTTGGAAATGATTTGAGTGCCAGTGGATAACATTCAGTACATCCTAAATGGAATCCACAAGTATTTCATCAGCATCTTTGATCAGGCCCAGAGCTTCCCTTGGACGGATGCCTTGGGAATACTACCCCTTGGATATCCCATCTGGGCTGCTTCAGTAAGATTTGTCCAAGATAGACAGAACTTGAGTGCTGACCTTTACGTCTACACTCCCCTCTTGCTGTCAACAAGGCAAGATATAAGAGTTTCGTCTCCTTCTGTGGATGGCCATAAAAAAGCTTGGGCCGGTGAAAATGTAGTGAAAATATTGACCCGACCTCTACCTGAAAAAATGTATCCGAAAGCTGAAACAGGGCTTCCCGAAGTGCATGCTCCCAAACCAACAAAAGAATCTAAGTCCCAATCTACTTTGACATCCATTTCATCCTCATATCCAACAATCGAAGAGGCATTGTCCATAGTTTCTGGTATGCAAAAGAAGGAAATTGGCTCAGATATTGAAGAAAACACTAAAAAGAACCAGGATATTACAAGAATGTGAGTGTCAGACATTTGATGATCTTTAAGGAGACTGAAATTTTCTGTTGAGTTGACACCTGTATATATATATATGTATTTTTGCTTTCTAAAAACTCACCTATTGGAAAACGTTTCTGGTTTGGCCTTTGGTAAAAATGATCCATGGGACATACAGAGTTCAGATTCCTTCTACGATCAACAAGGAGATTCCGAATCCATCAGTTGTGATAGACAGTAAAGAAAATTCCTTGGTTCAGCACTTGACTCCTAGTGTTCCGTCTTCTATTATCAAAAAAGTAAAACAGGGGAAAAGCAAGAAGAAAAAGAAAACAAAGCAGGGAAAGACGGTAGACCAAGTTGAAGCAGTACTTTCACAACCATCTTCTCAAGATGTTCATGGAGTACACTCATCGGTGCCTCATATTGAAAGTGTTAATAAAGATTCACCCGGTTTTGAGGTTGAGTCCAAGACCCAGGATGGACCAGAGGATCAGAAAGATGTGAAGAATATGTCTGATATGGTGAGCCATAGAATTCAGTCAGAAATTCCATTAAGCAGACAATCACAAGCTACAAAAAATGAATCTGAAGATAAAACACTAGTCATGAATAAAGAAAGTCCTTCTGAAAACCTAGGAAGATCATTGAAGAATATGGAAGAAACTCTTTTGATATCCTCAAAACAAAGTAGGACACCTTTGAAAAAGGATGTTCAAAGCTCTACCAATGAGGACAAGAAAGCAGAAAGTAGTGGTGGTCATATTTTTTCCCTCAAAGAAAAAGAAACAGTAGACTCTAGGCTACCTACTGAAAGTGAAAGTGGTTCCCAAATTCCTTTAGGGAAAGTGTCTCCTGGTGAGAGCTCAAATGATGTTGAGAAATCAACCTTATCTTCAATATCTGTTTTTGATCAAGATTCTCAGAAGAAAAAAATGAACAAGAAAAAAAAGAAGAAAAAAAATACTAAAGTTTCTGAAAATCTTGGAGATGAAGCTTTTGAGCAGTTGAATACGAGTTTGGCTTCATCCTCAAATAGTAAGACTTCAAAAAAAAAACTTGAAGCTGATCTTTTCATGAATACTGGTGAAATAGTAGGCAGCAAACAACCTCAAGAAGAGGTGCCTCAAGATATTCAAAAAGCTATTCATTCCCTCTTCCACTTATATGATGGTCAAAGTTCCTTGAAGCTTAGAAATGACCTTTCACTCTACAAAGCTACCCTGAACCCCACTGATCTGTCAGATTCAGCTGCAAAGATGATGGCTCAATTTGAAAAGAATGCCAACTTTTGTATGCATCATGTTTCCTCTTTGCTGGGTGAGGAAGAATCACTCAATCGGATGTACTCTGTACATTCTCAAGCTGGACAATATTTCACAACGTTGGGGTGGAAGAACAACATGTCAAACCTAAGTGACAAGGTAAAGAAAGCTGCTAAACTGCTTAAAATCAGTGAGGAATGGCCAACATTTTATGAGGCAACAGTCGAAGAATGGGAAGCAGCTGAAAAATCAATAGACCTTTTGAATGAAACAGAAAAAAAGCAACTGCATGAGCTTTTCCCCAACAACAACTATGAAAACAGACTGGCAACCCTATATGTGATGTCTCACGCAAGCCCGACAACATATCTTTACTTTCGGTTTGAAGGGTTACCAACTGTGAAAGAACTCATGAAGGATGGTATATGTGTCCCTGTTCTTTTTTGGTTTACTAACCTGGTCTCTCGAATGCAGGAATTGGCGGTCATCAAAACCAACGACTCGGCACAATTTCAGGCCATTGCTGAGGAAATCATTGACTTGATGGAAGGTTTCATTTACCAAAGCAAGAAGTCTCTCAAGCCCTATCGTGTAAATTTGGGAAATTGGGTTACATCCAAAACTCGTGACTTCATTACTCATTCTCTAATATTTATAGTAGGATTTCGGACAACAGCCATTTATGCTGAGAGAAATTTTGAAGGATTTGATACACCCAACTTTATATTCGAGAGGAGTGAAACTAAAAGCGATCGGTTGAAGGGTTACAGATTTACTTTTGGACTAGCCATGGGGGCAAAATACTTTGGAATTCCATTTGAAGATGTGGCTTACATGATGCAATATCTGAAAGACGAGTTGCTTCGTAAACAATCGTTGAAAAATGTCAGAAAAATTACACAAGCAAAAAATGGGAAAGTTCAAACACAAGATATTAGAGCCTTCAAGACAAAAACGCCTATTGAATCCTTTAAAAATCTCTTTGATTTTCTGAAGGTGCCACATGATCTCCTTGACAAGATAGGGAAATAGATATATATATATATATATAAATTAAATTCAAAAGATAGGAAAACCCAAAGGTTACTCTGGAATTTCAGCATGAAGCTCACAAGGAGAATGTGTTATTCCTTGGTAGTTGAAATATGTTTTGTTTGCAGAGAATGACTTGATTTTTTTATACTTCTGTTTTTTATTTTATTTATAACATGATGATACACAATCATATCAGGCACTTAGCAGTTTAGCTAACATTTTGTAGAGATACTTTACAATAAATGATGTTGTGCACTGGATTATGTTTACCTTCATAAGGTTTTCATGTTTCAAACACATAAGAATGGGAGATATACCTGCAATGTGCACCCACCAGTGTGACCATGGTTGGCTATGATAAGCCAACCTAGGTCCAGATTGACTGCTATGACGCCTACACACATCATATTCTGATTTCTAAGCCTGCTTACTCATCGTGCTGTGCTGTTGACTATATCGAATGTAAATCCAATCTTGACTGCTCATCTTCTGGCTCATCCAGGCATCGCATGATGAACTTTCTAAGCCAGGAAGATCGAATGGAAAAGTACGTACATCGGAATGACTGGACATAATCAACTGGCATAAGTAAGTATAAGAAATGGTGTGGTCCGTTGATTATGAACTCCATCAGGACTTCCTTTGTCTCAATGGCTCTTTCTCCTGAGTTCACCACAAAGCCTAAGTATTTAAGACCTGCTAATTCAGCCTCGCCGGGGACGGAAGAGCGTCAAGCTGGATTGCCCGCGAGCACGTTCGTCGTGAGCATGGAAAAGTGTGCGTACTAGTGAGGGAAGAAAGGTTTTCGCATATAAACAGCTAAAAAGTGGGGCAATGAGCATATAGACCAGCAAGAGAAAGTCAAGGGGCTGGTTTAGTTCAGGGTTTATGACATGGCCTCATTCTGCGTGGTACGCCAGGCGGAGGGCCAAAACTTGAGGTGTATTCAAGAAAAAAAAGAAAAGAAAAGAGACATAAACCACAATTGCTTGTAGATTCACCAACTATGGTTTTGACTTCCGGGACCAGGAAAGGGGGAACCGCGAGTTTCAATATGTTTTTTTGGAATGTGACCTGACATTCAAGTGGGAGACTTTGGTTCTAATTTGTCCTTCTGAGTCATGCCATTCGTAGAACTGAATTCAAATCACACTGGTTCACATCATTTGCGGGTCATCATAGGCTTTTTTGATGCTCGAAAGGAATCGGGAATGTTTCAATGAGATGAGACTTAGTTCAAAGACTCGAAGACCAATGAGCAACAAAGATAATGTGAAGTGCGCCATATAAATAAGAGCAAGCAAAAAAAAAAAGTAAAAAAAACAAATGGGTATCACTCTCCAGGTCCGTTCAACCACCAAAAGAACAGAAAAGAACAAAAAGAAAAAACATGAATGAATTAGAAAATCATTCAAAGAAACGTGTACTAAAATATCTCTGTTTCTGTATTTGTGGGACCTAATACTAGTCAATCACTTCAGCTCTACCTCAAGTCCTTTACAAAGACTTTTCGCCCCCAGACTAGATGAAAGAGCCTGAGAAAGAAGCGAAACGACCGCCAACGGAATTGAAATCTTTCATCTGCGGTCCAGCAAGGGCGAAAAAACCGGCATCGAACAAGTTCACCTGTTCTGAGCATGCTCCGACGAGATTGGCCAGCTCAGTCGAGAGTTTGATGAGGATACCTAGGGGAGGGCCATTCAGCAGATACTCAGCACGTTTCTAGACTTGATCAAATACCTTCAAGAGTAAATCGCCGACTTACTTCCACAAGATTTGTCGATCACCGGGAATTTGTCCGTCAACTCCGTCGCCGTCTCAAACACAGGTTTGAGGCTCAACACGAGCTGAAAGGCAGAGTATGATACGTCGGACTAGATTGCAGTTATTTCAAGTAAAACAGTTCATGTATCATCAATCTCAACCGAGCTTCCACCAAGAGCATTTGATCAGGCGCTTACCAAAGACACGCTCAAATCGACCTTCAGCGGCGAAGGGTCTGTTCCACATCGTTGGATGTTGGCCACCTGGACCTGCAAAAGAGTGAGAATAGCGTTGAGATTGACAGCAAGCTGGGTACCAACGCTCTCCGCATTGCTCTCGTTTGTCGTTTCGCAGAGGCCAATGATGAGGTCCGCCTTTACGTCGATGCTCTTTTTACATGTGCTCAAGAAAGTATGAATCTGAGCTTTCGGATGCTCGATGTTGCAGATAATCGCTTTGACTCCGTCGAGGAAGACAGTCGCAGCCGAGGTCACGGCGGAGTTGTCTGTGCCCAACAGTCCACCGCCGGACCCGATAACATCGTCAAGAAGTCGAGCCTTGTGTCTTATTTTTGGTACGTGAAAACGATAATTTGCCATTAGTATGTTCATATCTTATGGCGATCATCGCCACAGTCCAACAGCGTAGCCAGAGAAAGCAAAAAATTAAGTTGAGTGCTCACTCAGATCTTTTGGTCTCAGCTTGTCGACTTGTGATCACTGGCGGGAGGATAGATAACACAGTAGGTGCTTGTCAACAAGAAGTCTTTCGAGCAGATTGAAACACACCCAAGCAAGCACGTACAGCCCAAAACCACAACAGAGATGAAAAGAAGGTCAGGTCGCATAGCTAAAAGATGGAAGGTGAATAAATAATTGAGGGGTAAAGTAGCTCAGACCAATAATGTGGGAAGGATGGCTGACGAACAAAGAAGAGTGAAGAGGCAGCAAAATATGATTTGAGAGAGTTGGCCAGAGTCTCCAAAAATACGCGCGAGATCAAAAAGAATGCAGGGACCTCAGAAATTGCGAGGGAGTTCATATCTACTCAGCAAGTATACCCTTGTCTGGGACCACTTTCGGATGGCGTGTCTAGAATCAAAGCTAATGGGGAGTTCTCTTCCCTCGATATGGCGTTATGAAGCTCTTTTTGGTCCCTTGAGGTCCAAAGGGTGTTGAATTCATAAGAGTGAAAGACGTCTAGCGCAGTGTCCACAGAAAAAGCGCACGACGTCCACAGCACTGATAGATTCCCTTTGTGACATAAAGCCGTTTTGTCTGGTTTTGTTGGCACTGGCGGTTGTGCGCAATTTCTGCAGACACTGTGTAGACGTTGATAAAATATGAATCGGGATAAGGCGACGCTGAGATAACAAACAGGGAGACCGGTGTCTGGCATCCAGGCGCAGAAACTACCTGATGCAGCTCAAACCGCTGACCAATTTCATTGAACAAGTTAATCATTCAACACGAGAGGTAGGACCAAGAGCTGATAGAGTGTGACATTTTTGCGTGACCAATATCAGCCATCTGAATTGGATCGGATGTGAGAGTGTGATAGGCCTGAGCGGCGGTACAAAAGGCTCAAAGATTCAGCTGATGACCGCATCTCCCCGCTCATCGTGCAAAGCTTGGTAGATCAACCCCTTTACCATCCCTTCGTTGCTGATGTTCCTCCGAAAAGCGCTCGATCGGTTTCCCGAAATACGGCAGGAAGCCCATACAACGTGCCCTCCGGATCGCAGCCGCAACTTTCTTTTGAGAACCCTTGGAGAGCCCGGTCTGGGTGCGAGTTTTGATCCTGCCGAGTGGGCTGAGAAAAGTGGAGAGAAGCTCAGGGTTGTAGGGCTCCTTGGAGATGTCGAGGTCATAGTACAAGAAAGGATCGGTGAGCCGAGCTTCGTCCTTCGTGGGTGGTCGACGGACGACCGGCCTTGGCTTTCGATCTTCTCGATCAAGCGGATGTACCATGTTGATGGGCTTGAGGTCGACTGGCCGGAGTAACTAACACAAACAACAAATGAGGACAATCACAACATATACTTCTCCACCTAGAGATGAGATATCATACTTGGGTGGGGCTAAAAGGAATCCGACGTGCACCGTCGTTGAAATGTTTACCTCGATTATTTGAGCCTAGAACAGTCAAATCGGATGAGAACGTATTGAGGGTAGGCAGGTCGAGATTGCATATCAAAGGGCGGACCAAAGGAGGGTAAAATGTCGAGTCTGTTCTTCTTCGCTTCGCTCTCCATCAATTTTGAGAGGCTCATCGAGTCATCCGATCTTCCTGGTACTGCGACCGAAAAACTCCGACTCAGGTGAACAGAACTTCCCACGAGGCAAGCCTGTTGAGACAGGCGGCCTGTAACAGAAGAGCCGGCCGAACGAATCATCTGTCCTGGAGATTGAGGGTATCGCAAGTAACTTGGAAGTGGAAACGCGGAACCAAATCAGTATACCGACCCGAGGCCGCGGTTGCCATCAGCGGGTCGGCGGTCCACAGACTACAATGTGGTGCGCCCCTCCACGGACATCCTCGATTCGGACAGGCAATAGCAAACGGCTTAACAGAGCTGAAGTTGTCACACCCCTTCACAGCCCTTTCACAATCTACAGAGGGCTGCGATGAGACTTGAACAGGTGATTCACCAGAAGTTTCCCCATGCCTCCTTTAATTCCCTGCCCACATCAGTCCATTACAAACAGCCAGAATAAAGATAGCCTACAAAAACAGGCACACTTGGATTCTGAAACGGACTGTGTTTCTTTCAGATGCATATTGCAGCACAAAGGAGGCTGTTACATTGTCATCAGAATCATCAAAGAAAAGAGACATTAAGACCACAGTCATACTTTAACCCTCAAAGTCATCCAAAAGTCTTACAATTCCCAATCCACGTACAACCCATATGAGCTCAGAAAGCACAAAAATAAATAGTGCAGTCACTCAAGCCAATGCCAGATCTTTTGCCAACCTATCGCAAGAAGATGTATTAGTAGAATCACACTTATATCAGCAATCACATGGCATAAAACATAGGGGTTATTGAAAGGTGAAAGTTCAACGTACATGGCGCGACAAATCGGATGATAAAAAGCTTCATTGTCTTTGAAAGTCTGCTGAGCCAGTGATGGATCAACTTTGTACAGCGCCCGATACGTTGGCCTATCCATTTCACTTTCATCATCAGCATCGCATCAACAAGGGGAGCATAGTCTAAAAAACTAAAAGCCTAACCTGGCAAACTTCATCCGACCCTTATTTTTTACCCACCCAGCCGCTCGATCGGTAAAGGCACCGGCCTTGAGCGCGATAGCGTACCAACGCAGGCGGATTTCTTGGTTCTGTGACTCGTCAAAGGCATAGACTTGGTTCATCAAGTGCACAAGTTCATTGGGTAAGGTATCGTGACAGCTATCAAGCTTCTCGAGGAACACCACTGATGACGTCGAAAGCAAGAAGTCAGGAGATAAGTCAATGTGCTCATCGCTTGATTGGGAAACATATTTCGTTATGCAAGGCCACTGACCGATCTGATTGGAGCTAAAGTGCACAATATCCGACCGATCAAACTTTCTCTTTTCTGGCACATTGCAAGCTTCTTCCCACCGCTTTGCCAACGCATAAGCCTATGATCCCAAGCCATCAGCTTCTCTCGAAGTGGGACATCTGATAGACTTGACAAAAACAAGCGCGTACTGCGTCTGCCAAAGAGGTGTCATACTCGACCGTAACGGGAAGTTCTAATCCTTGCCCATGTAACCAAGCCTAACCCGAAAACATGTGTCAGAGGTCAGCTTTAAAGAACGGTAAACTCTATCGGACGGTACTCAACTTCCCAGTCTACGGAGTCCAGTTTACGTGACGCATCGGCATCATGTTCAGCAAAGTACTTCAACAGATGTGCTTTCCACATCTTTGTGTCCAGTGATTTTCCCTTGAACGCTCTCACATAGGCTCCCACATATGGTAGAAAGACATCTAGGCCACCCACGACTTTCTCCAGATAGAGTAAGAAGTTGGCACCCTCTGGAAATGCAACATGAATGTTTTTCGGGGGGTTGAATGAGGCAATGGACAGAGCATCAGTCGTTAGTAGCTTCCTGAGTAGACATGGCAGGAGCCGGGATTTGTGAACTCAACTATCATAGGGAACCGTGCTAAAAGCCAGATCGGGATCTTCTCCAAGTTCGTATTCGATCTCGAGCTGTTGAAACCTAGGCTGGTCCTACTCATAGCAGACCCAAACCCAAAGAAGAAGATATCATCATCGTGATCTATCGGTTGTAAGACTACCGGGCTGCCAAAAAAAGTTGGTAGCCTACCTTGAACTCTCGCAAAGCGTCATCCAATGCTTTCTTGCCAATGATATAGCTGAAAGACCGTTCAGCATCCCCGTGAAGCTCTCGTAGAATAAGTCGCTCGAGATAAGTCGTAAAACCCTCATTGAGCCAGAAAGAGCCCCAATTCGCACATCCGACCTATAATCTAGGGCTAGTCAGCTTACCATTGAGTAGCCATGATCAATGAGAGATCAACAAACGTTGTTTCCAAACCACTAGATTTCCAACATTTTTCCCATACAAGCGATCATGGATGAGGAATATGGGCCTAGGTGAGGAAGAGAGCGCGAAAACGAAAAGCAAGACGGACCGAATGTGCGATCTCATGCGCAACTACATCCACCAAACTCTTATCGCCCGTCAACAAGCTCGGTGTCAAGAACGTCAAATTGCTCTGTCCAAATCACACTTATCAGCCCCCCCTGGACCGCCAAGACATTTGCGATAGGTTTCAATACTCACGTTCTCCATACCACCATATGGAAAAGACGGCGGTAGGACAAGCGCATCGTACCTCCCCCAGTCGTAGTCAACCCCGACGATCTTCTCAGCTGCTGCCACAAAGCGCTCTGTAGAGTCCGCAAACTCAGCATGGGCTGCATTGATCGTGGCTGGGTCCGCCCATATACCTGTCCGCTACGACACAATCACAAAGATATGTCAGATCCCATCGAACAAAACCAGCTAATCAACGACAGCTACGTACATTTCCCATCGGACGAAAAGTGAGTTGACCAGCAGCAATTGCGACAAGGTAACTGGGTATTTTCACAGGTTGTTCAGCACGCCAGACTCTCACTACTTTTGGGTCAATGGGAGGAAGTGGGGGCTCGGAGGTTAATAAGCCAGAGAAGAGGACAGGTAAATATGACCGAGCCTAACTCCCTCGACGTGGTCAGTATCCTGGTTCTGATCTGATATAAGAGGGAAAGATATATACGAACTACAGCTGTATAGGTAAACTTCACACTGGGGGTGTCTTGGATCGGGATTAATGATCGGGCATGGATGGCTTGACATTGTGAGTACAAGAAAGGGTGCTTTTGCGAGGCTGTTTGGCTATTGACGGGGATCGGATCAGAGAAATGAGTTCCCGAAATTTCATAGGACGGGTCGATCAGAGAGTGAGATGACTGACGCGGGCTTCAACCAGCCGAGTGCGGTACAGGCAGTAGTGGTATTGTAATCAATTTGTAACGTGATTCGGTCTCCAGACCCGAGTGCATTGGGGAGGCTGATGGTCAACGGGCAACCAAGGACCGGATGCCGTTCACCAACGTGAGTCTATATAGAGTCCACAGGATACGTGACGTGAGTGCAGAGGTCTCTACCACAGCAAACTATGATCGATGAGTTTGGGAGAAACTTACTTTAAGGACAACCTCAGCGGTCGTGCGCGGATTCAGGACGGCGACTTTATGTATAGTGAGATATGAAGTATCGAGTACGATCTCTGTGACGTTTTCCGAATGTGCTTCGAAGGTATGAGCTACAGAGCCACCAATGGTACGATGTTCCCAGTTGATGGTCCAGTCAAAATGACTATGTAATAGCACGAATAGCCGATCAATTTTCTGGCTATCTTCTAGGTCCTATATGAGCGGAGCTTGGCTCACGCATGGAGGATGGAGATTGCTCGATAGTTTGAAAAACTTGCTGGGTCTTGAGGTGGTGTATAGCTCTGGTCTGTCATCTTATCTGTTTGTAGCTCTCGTCGACGTGTCTGTTGGAAGGGTGTTTGTCTCGTCAGCCTCTGAAATTTTACTGTGGAGGTAGGTAAAGATCCAAGATAAGCTGAGAGACGCATAATTTTTGGACTCACTGGAGTATTGTCAATGCGGAGGACGAGTTGAGGTCAAGGAACGAGTGATGTCACCAACCGGGTTATAATCCGATCACCCAGGCAGGGCTTAAACTCGAAACCCAGGTCAGAAATTCCCGAAAGGCTTTCGGACCGGAACCGTTCTCCTCGCCATCCACCACTGCTGATCACCTACTTCGACTCATCAATCTCAACTATTTACGTAGACTATCCTACCCATGCGCGCCTTTCGAATCCTGAGGCAAGAGGCCTCCAATGCTCAAGCTACTATTCACCGCCAACGTCAAACCTCCGCTGATCCTTCAAAATACCACACTCAACCGTCAGGCTTCTGGGAGAAGTTTCGACAACGATTGGTGGTGAACCCGTGAGTGGTCGAAAAACCATGATCGAATAGAATACAAGCTCATTTACAGGGACCATCCATCTACGCACAGAGAATTTTCATCGGGAATGCCTTTGAACGAGGTCGTCCGATCTCCGCCCCCCGCATCAGCTACAACAGTCCAAGTTACACCAGCTTCCAAGGCCTCTGACCCGGCCGAGAACGCTTACTTCGAGCGAGACTTCCGTCGAATGTACCCCAAGCTCGAAATGATCACCCAGCCAGAGCTCTCCAAGCTCTTGATCCACGCACCCGATCAACTTAAGTCAGTACCATCCTCACATCCCTTTTCTCTTCAGGCCATTACTTACAAGCTCTCCCCCCCTGGGCTCTTGTAGACTTCCAACGCCATCTTACACCCCTTCTGAATCCGGAGACGCACTCACCACAATCGAAGCTGGACCATCTTTGTCGAGTGTACTCCTGAGCTCTTCAGGAGCAACAGCCTTTCGACCACCTACACCACCTGGAACACCTTGTTGAGCCAAAAAAATGTTGTTTTACATTCTCTTATGGTTGACCTGATAATTAGTGCACTCATTTAATCAGATCGCTATACTCGGGTCGAGTCAGCTCCACACAACAAGGATGCTTACTTTCCCATGTATGTTTTGTTTTGCCCTTCATTGGAAATTCGTAGCTGAAAACATGTCACTGACACTTGATCATGTAGGGTGAATTATGCCTAAACTCCTTTACCTTACCAATGGTCAGAGAAACAAAAAACAACACGTTTGAAAAAGATCTTCTTTCTAAGGTCTGGTCCACCTTAACTAGTATTTTCCCTTCGTTGAATCCTGTTCTAGGACTGGGCGGATATCACACTTCCGAAAAGAACCTTTTGAAATGCGCTACACCTAGCTTGGGAGGTGTTGTCTGCCTCTCCTTCCTTGATCAGAAATGGTAGAGTTAGAGATGGTCATACTACACCTCTAGTCATTTAGCAAGGCTCTCACACTTTGTGAAGTGTGCCATATAGTCTCTTTCATTTGTGTGACACAGGTTGATATGGTCCGTGCGAAGCTGCCACTACAAGCTGACCTCAACTGTTGAATTGATCGAGGTGTTGTCCCAGGTCAGCTAGGGTTTTGTTCTTGAAAAATCATGTGTTTTTCTTGTACGAAACCAAAACATGCCCTAAGTTTTCGTCCAGGCATAATCTAAGTATGCCTGGGTTTTGGCCACGACAAATTCGAAATCGGATCCGTCATGTGAACAAGATTGAGTGAAGTAATTTTTGTCACTACCATTACCAGACTCACAATAACTAACTCTTTCATTGGGTAATTGGTAAGGTGAGCTTGACTGATAATCTATATATTCTGTGAGTTGATAATCAAGAACAGCTTCTCCAGGCCACAACAAGTCAGTATCGAGACCCTGAGCATCTTCATCGAATCGCTCTTTCATGAATACACTTTCCAGAGAGAAAAAACTTGGAGAACACTTGGTATATGAAATGAGTGCACAGTTTGTTTTCGGAGAAATTTCTGACATTGGGTGAGAATTCTGAAGAGCCATAATCTTACTCATCCCAAAAAGCTGCAGTGTATGAGAATATGCAACTGGTTTCTCAGTCTGGCAGTCCATCATAAATTGAGCTCAATGTTTTCCCTTGGAGAGGGTCATCTTGTCCACTCTTTTTCAATATAAAATCATCAATACTATGATAGTTTGAGCACACAGAACCCATCAAATATTCTCGTTCAATTTGTACCTCTTCATGAGGATACTTGAGCTGCTTGAAAACTACAAGTTCAAACACTGTCTGATAAGCTTGACAAATTTGTAAAGCACCTTGGGAGTTTCTCTTAGAGCTTGATGTGCCAGTGTGGGATCTCTAAATAGATTCTAGCGGAAAATGAGTAGGTAAAAGGTAAAAGGTTAATAGACTATAAGAAGACTAAGGACCAATATAGAGCTACTAGCTCACTCTCAAGTATAAGCTGGCCTTCAAAAGAAAAGTATGATAGAGATATATGGCTTGATAGAGCAAAAATAATAAGACTAGATAAATTGTTTAACTACTCTTATGTAAGTAATTGAGATTAGAGAGTAAGGGTTATTCAATAGAGGTAGAACATCAAAGACTTGCAATTATAAGTGTAAGGGTAATTTGCTTTAAGTAAATCAAGACCTTCATAAAGGGGGGTCATAACGTCCCTATACTCAAGGAGTCTTTTGGATATAATAATTACTTCTATTATAACTAGAGAAACTTGACTATCTCTTATATTTAGCCTAAGAAACCAGACAAAAGAAAACCACACCACAGAGCTAGACTGTTATGAAGATTCTAGAAGAACCCAATCTGATATGGCAGCATCATCATACACAGGGCATAATTCTTGAACTTGAATTGAATCAGTCATTGTGCCATCTGATTTGAAACTTTTTTCAATGTTTCAAAATATTTCTTTCTACATATTGATCATTAAGTGCATTAGTTCTTTTATAAGCTTCATCTTCCCACCCAATGATTCTTTTTGTAAAGGTCCAATAGCTTCAAACAAAGCTAACTCATCCTGCTTCATTTCAGATAAATACTTTCAAATTCGTCATCATTCATAAATACTTTCGAAATATCAACTTATTTTTTACTTGAAGCATTTTAGTAATTAATTGTTCTATTGTATAGTGTTATGCGTATTATTCAAGTGGGGGAACTGATTCTATGAAACCGCAATTATCAATAATTGTATCTGAAGGATTAGTTTTTGAAATGTTACTTTCTTTCTATTCCTCTTTCTAATCTTTAATTTTCCAACGGTTTTTCTTTCCTTGAAGATGATTTTTTTTTTTTGAAGTTGATCCTTCTGAGCTTGTGCGCATGGTCATATTTTCTGTTGTGTGCACCTGAAGGGCAACAAGCTCAGACTGTTTGATTTTATGTCCTTCAAGGTTGCTATTATTGAAATGACCTCAAGAGTTGAGACTCAATGATTTAGCTGTGAAACCAAGACCTGGGTTGACATACATAGTTCTTTTCTTGGAAGAATTCTCAGCTAATCCGACCACACAACATTGGGAAGCTATACAACATGTGATGCACTGCCTCAATACAATGTGAGTTTTGAGCCTGCAAATGAAGCTGGTATAGGGAGATGTGAAAACAGGTCTGCATGTTTTTGTGGATGCAAATTAGGGTTCCGCCGTAGACTTATCCATCACACTTGTCATCAACTTTGTAGAGTACAGATTCACACAGTTGTGTAGGTATTGCTCGCTGCTGTCAGCGTATTCAAATGCATAATGGATTTCAATTGAGACTTCATAATATGACCGATAAACCCTTCCCCCTTTCCCTAAATAAGGCACAAGAGTCAAAGGCTCTCCCTCTCGTGATCACAGGGGTCCCGTGGGTCTCAAATCACATTACTTGTCATTTGAGAGCCCGCAAGGGGCTGCAGGTTAATGAGGTTACACCGCAGTCCAAGCCCACCAGCAGGCCTCCCGGCAATAGCACGGGGACGCCCTGGCCACGCAGCCGGCTGGTCTGTTAAACCCTCCTGCCCCCGTTGTCTACATCCCTGGGGCACGGGGCACACACAGATTCAACCGGGTTGGACCAGCCAGCGGAAACGTGGTTGGCTGGTCCAGCCGATTGCCCGTTTGTCAAGATCCGAGTTGAGGACAGTTTGGATCTTGGTTGGAACCCGATGGGACCCCAGTTAGTTTAGGTTGCGGCCAAACCGGCGCTTAAATGGTCGCGGGGAACGATCCATGTTTGCGGAAAAAACCACCGGCAGTCAGAAACCGCCCCAGATCGGTTTGGGAGAACGGTCTGGGGGCGGTGGGGCAGACCCCGTGGGGTAGAGGCGAGCAGCGAATTTGTCCACTTGCCTTACCCCATACACACGACACACGTACACACATCAAAGTGTGTGTTTACACCTCACAGTTACTGTAACCATCAGTCATCACCCATACCTGTCCGGGGATGCAGGTCGAATCGTTGCACCCCGAGCGTTTGGCGGACCTTTTAAATTTGAATTTCAGCAATAGAGGTCCGAATTTGATGGCTCACCACTTGAGCACTGGTCCACCACTTTGATGATCCAGTCTCCCTAAATTAGGGAAATGGGTCAATGCTGGCAGTGGAACGTTCCATGTTGTGTCCACCTCCATCCCATCTCGTCGACCCGTGTCCCGTATTCACCTCATCGACTCCTGTAGATTCACATCGTTCTCTAATAAAAACATTGCCCCGTGGGAACCTATGTCAAGACTTGACAGGCAGTAGGCACATTTCGTAATGTCGAAACTCCTTTAACGCCGGCCAGTGCGTCCAGGCCTGCCTATAAAGACAACCTTATCCGCCAGAGACGTTTGAGTGCAACATTTCCTGCTCAGTTGCTTCACCTTCCAAAGGAACTCATACATACGTACATCATATTTGAGTCATCAGGACAAGATAACCCGTTAGCCACTTTGGTCTCTTAAGCTTCTTAGCTACTTCCCCAATCCTACTCGTTCAGTTGCTTCTTACTTCAGATCACCATGTTTGCCCTACGCTTCATGATTGTGGTGGCTTTCTGCATGTGGGCTGCTGTCGAAGGTAATCAATGCTTTTCAGCTACCGTGGATGTCAAGGTCTGCAAGGAGAAGTACGCCTCTTTATTTGGTTCCGCCCTGACGGGTTCTGAAGCTTTTGCTCACTGCTTAATTGCATCGAATTGTACCCCTTCTCCTTATAACTACCTTCTTGCTTTTGTGACCGGACGTTTGTCAGAGCCCTCAAGCTTTTTAAAACGACACTGGCCGGTGGTTCTCAGTACATTTTCTACAACTCGACAAAAGTAACAGCGGTGTGCTCAGGGTGCCAGGTCGGTTGTGAACTCTTATGATTACTCGAGTTTTCCATGTATTTTTTCTAATCTTTAGTTACATTCTGTAGCTCGACCTCGTCACCGTTGATGGGGGAAAGGTAAATACGTGAGTGCGACTCGCTTTTCAAACATCTCAAACTGTGCGCTTTCTACGATATGCTCAACTTATCTTGACAACTGGGGCAGTGATGTAAAGAAAGTGCTCGCGACGTTGGATAGCCTCAGTACGATGTGTCCTGGTACAAACCAAGTTGGTCACCACTAAACCTACCTCTTCTTAGGTCCAGACTGAGACGCTGAACTTGAGCTTGATCGACTTTCTAGGGCGGATGGTTCATTCTTCCGCAAAGTAGCTCTGGTGGAGATCCGAGCCTTCACTCTCCCAACGTCAAGCTCACCATCAGCTCTGGCACTGCTTCAAGTTGTCATCTTATTTGAACCTTGGATAAGCGGAAGCCAAGTTCACCTGTGATGTTTGCAACCGGCCCTGGGCCTTCTTTTCTATCAATTCCTTTTGTTTCATATCCTAGTCTAAACTCTACCATTAGTGCACATCCGAGAGCTGTTGGAAAAGTGATTTTTGTCTACCTGGATTCTGTATTCATGAACTCATTGCTGCAATAGCCCAAACTTTATGGTACACGCACTTTAGAGTATACGGACGCTGGTTAGCCTTGCACTTGTGAGCTGGTAGTTCGCCTTCGCTGGGACCACCGCCTGAGTAAGATTTCTAACAGCGTGATTTCAGCTACCAGAGCCTCCCGAGCTTTGCATCCACTGAACCTGGATCTCAAAACCATGAAAAGTCAGTAAGTACTTGTATGGACCTTTCATCAATTCTGGGATTCTCCAGCTCTTCTTTTCTCACCGTTCAACATCGGATTTTGGGTCAAGGAAACAAACATGGGCAAACCCCATTAGATGGGAATCCGAGGGCATTTTATCACCCCCAAAGTACAGATTAGATCTATGGATCTTGGCGTTCACTCACGCTTTGTATCCTCTCGTTGATTGATCCCAAGCCGACTACGAACCCAATGTTTCGCGTGGCAATGTGGATCTGATATCAAAAGGTATACATACAATGTGTCACACTCCCTTCCAATGCCGATATATGAAGTTGATTGATCGAGCTTCTTTCTTGCCAAGATCGATATATGACTTCCATTCATCCAACTTATCAATCGGATTCACTCGATTTCCAATTTTTTGACTGCGCGATGTGTTTTTCAACATTTGGTTTCACAACTTTATATTCTAAGACCTTTAAGTAAACGATTGAGCACTGGAAGAGCCATCCACATTCTTTGATAGGTTGCACATACAAGCTTTCATTCTCCCTTACAGCGCCTTCTTTCCTCGGCTCATCTGATGTCGGAATCAAGATGCCGGTCTGGAATACAATGGTCACTTGAGTCCTCGGATTAAGTGTAGTTTTCAAGGACCCTGATATATCTTCTCTCCTTTTGATTTGGGTGATCAGGATAGCCCCGTGACCTTTACTGTAAAATATGGTCAACTGATCAATTTTCACTTTGGTCAGAGCTATCGATAGAATACTTAAACTTGAACGAGAAACAGTAGTTGCTTCCGTGAAGGAACCCTCAACGGATTGTCCCCGTGCCTCAAACCTAAAAAAAAGTAGTCCCACGCTATACCACTAACATATCTGGATTATCAAGAGCGTTCAATTACTTATAAAAACTCATCAACTTTGATCAATCTCTCTCTTTTCTCTCTCTCTGATATCGTATTTACTTAAACTCCTCATCTCCAATTCCCTGCAAATGGACCCCGAAAATGCTCATATCAAGCCACGCTCTAGCCGAGCTCGAATGCCTGTATTGCTAACCGAGTGTCTGGCTGAGTCTGTTGGCACGTTCCTCTACGTCTTCCCCGGGGAGGGCGCAACGGCTGGTATCACCCTCATCACTCACTTTAAGCCGTCTATATGCGTCTAAGAATTTAAATCTGAACTCTGCTTATCTATTTTTCTTCAGCTTTGCTCATCGCTGGTACTTCTCCCGCTAATGCCAACCTCGGAAGCCTTTTGAATGTCCGTACCTAAACTCTCATCTCAACACAAAGATGATTCTTGATTGAATCGCTATAAAATTTCCTACTTCCTCTCCGGCTCTCTTAATTTTAGGTCGCATTGTCCTATAGGCAAGTTGCTTGGTTCCATTCCACGCGTTTGCTATGGCCTGGCTCGCTCATCCTTTCTCTTCACAGCTTTGGTCTCATGCTTGCTGTCCTTATCACCGCTCACATATCCGGCGCACACTTGAGTCCAGGCGTGACCATAACCTTCACTGTCAGTACCCACTTCCACTTCACTCTGATTTAGTACTGACAAGTTGGCAAATAAATCCAGCTCTTACGCGGATTTCCGATCCGTAAAGTAGCGCCCTACCTGCTCGCACAGTTCCTTGGTGCCATCGTCGCCACACTTTGTATCTACGCGATCTACGGCCAGCAGCTGCACGACATCAAACTCGCGCTCGAGGCCGCCGGGAAATC
Source organism: Cronartium quercuum f. sp. fusiforme G11 (assembly GCA_015951145.1). Classification (NCBI taxonomy): domain Eukaryota; kingdom Fungi; phylum Basidiomycota; class Pucciniomycetes; order Pucciniales; family Coleosporiaceae; genus Cronartium; species Cronartium quercuum. Next base: position 90,889 of record MU167329.1, read on the forward strand.
TCAGCTTGTTATCTCCGCTACGGGACCGGCATCTGTCGGCGGTATTTTCCCCGGTGCGAATCAGAATTTAGGCAGGTAAGCAGGTTGGCGCTACTTTACCAGCTTACACGGCCCTTACTGAAGCTAGCTCACAGGGTGTTTTTTGGGGAGTGGCTTCTTGGCTGCGTGCTCGGGCTCGTCATCTTTGGTGCACTTGATCACCGAAACCCGTTAATGGACCCTCGCCAGGTTCCCTTCCTAGTGTGATTTTTGATTCCGAACTTTCATCATTTATTTCAATAGTGACTCATTAGTGCGCTTGACTTGAATCCTCAGCGGAATGGCGTACCTGATGGCGATCATTGGATTTGCGCCTAATACCATCGTCCTTAATACTGCACGTGGATTAGGAGGGTGAGTAGTTATCTCTCGTGACCAAAAGAGAAAAAATAAAGAAAGAAAGAAAAAGAAAAGAAAAGAAAAGCCAACGAAAAACTGACGAAATGTTTTGCTTTTTTTTTTTTTTTTTCTTGTTGCTATGTAGTCACATTGCTACTAGTATGCTTTACGGGCGAGGTGTTTTTGAGAATAGGTCATACATTGCACTTGCCGCGCTCACAAATATTCCTGCTACTCTTGTAAGTCGTACGCCCTAATCTTCTTCTTATGGGTTCGGTTGGCTGAGTTACTCCGGTCTCAGGTTGGTGGGCTATTGTATAAGCTCTTACACGTCCAAAGAGCCGAAGAGACAGTCACAACGGTCGTGCATGCGAAGCAAGATGAAGAAACTACGGCTACGAACTCTTAGAACATGAAGTACACTACACTGACCAACAAGCTTTCCACTCCTAAACTGAATTACCTGTTCCCTTTTCGGCATAGGAACAGGGGATCCGCGTTGTCCAAACTCAACTCCAAAATACGACACCGTCTCTTGTTACAACTTGTCCCCTGCCGGTGTAAGGGGCAGTCTTGCTAATTACTCTCTTCACGACTTTCGGGGGAAGGGGCAGCCTTGCTTATTCAACAAACCACGAGGCTCACCAAAAGTTTCACCAAGGTTGGATTAGATAGCGTAACAGGTGTCCTTTTAATTTCTTTTCTCTTATCTTCTATTGTTTCTTCTCATGTTTCACCCAATTGGGATAACAGACTATATGCAGTTCTCAAGTCTATATACAAGTCCGAAGAGTATGAATACCCATGCGTGTGTGCGAATTGTTTGTTGTCTCTCCTCATCTTACTGTGTACCTCTGCCTCTGAGCAGGTACTAACTTTCTTGCTTATTCGAGAAGCGTGCTGCTTTGCACTGACTCAACGTGAACAGGTCTATTTATTGTGTAGCTTAATTTAATCTCTTATCTCATAATTTCAGCTTTCTAAACTAAGTTCCATAGGAAATATCAAACTCATCTCATCACGCATCCTGTTCCTCGTCTTACTGTGTACCTCTGCCTCTGAGCAGGTACTTACTTTCTTGCTTACTCGAAAAGCGTGCTGCTTTGCACTGACTCAATGTCAACAGCTGAACCTCGGAACTCTAACCACTTTAGTCAAACTTTGATCTCAAAACAGATGTGGTACACCTCCAGTTGGTGGAGGTCTGATCAATGTTGGGGCATGTTGACAGAAACAGGAAATGATTAATGATTCAATCTTGAATCAATTTTCCACACAGAGTCTTCATGGGTGTCCTCACCTGACAGAAACAGGAAATGATTAATGATTCAATCTTGAATCAATTTTCCACACAGAGTCTTCACAGGTGTCCTCACCTGACAGAAACAGGAAATGATTAATGATTCAATCTTGAATCAATTTTCCACACAGAGTCTTCACGGGTGTCCTCACCTTCATCAATCA
>MU167329.1:155448-174225 GCA_015951145.1 Cronartium quercuum f. sp. fusiforme G11
TTCATCAAGGAAGTGTGCTGTCACACCAAATATTGAGAGGTGATTTGGTGAAGTTCACCCATCACTGGTGAGATTAATGTGAGGAATACTTTTCAAAGCTGATATGATTTGGCAGTGGTACACTGCCAAGAAAATTGCATCACATAGAGGCATGCTATGTCACATAGCAGGCCAAGATGTGATGCAATACACTGCCAAGATATTTGTATCGGATGGGCCTATCCAATGTTCTATCACCCTGAGATATGTGATGCAGTGTCAGTAGGATTAGGTGCGATAGAATTACACTGCAATATGGTGTCAGAGCATTAGATACCAATAGTAATTCCATCGCACCTAATCCTACTGACACTGCATCACATATCTTGGGGTGATAGAACATTGGATAGGCCCATCTGATACAAATATCTTGGCAGTGATAGGTCTATTTTCCAAGGTAGGGACCTTGAAAAATGGTCCATAGTATCACATGAAGACATGCTATGTTACATAGCAAGCTTCCATGCAATGCAAATATCTTGGCAGTGGTAGTGATGGTGCATATCACCAATGGTTTGTCTGATTGTTGTTGAACCAACTAGCATATCAGCAGCCAAAGGGTTGAAAATCTGGATATGATCATGGTAAGCTGATGAGTCAGCCAAACAAAATAGAAGCTCTTCAAGTACAAGGAAGTGAGCCTGAGATTCTTTGACTGCAAGAGGGGTCAAGATTTGATTCTGATTTGTTGTGTCAGTGATACATACAGAGTAAAGTTTAGGAATATATAGTGAATGCAAAAACTCACCTTGGCAGTGGTCTGAGCATCTTGAACCCAGTCAGCATATTTCATTTCACACTGAAAGGCATAAGTAATTTTCTTACTTTTTTTTTTTTCTTATCATCAACTTTAAAGAAAAATGTTTATCGTTTTTTTTTATCTTTTGACCCTCTTAGTGAAGAACAGTTAGAACACCTTAAGTCACTTTTTTTTTTTTTTTTATGTATTTTTAAATACTATTTTGTTCACAATTCTGAGCCCCTTGAAATAAAAAAAGTAAATGTTTTTTGAATTGGAAATAAAAAAAAAAAGCATTGCAAAAACAGTACAAATATAACAAGTTCCCAGAGAACATTTTTCAATTTGAAAAAAAAGAGTGTTACAAGAAAAAACCACAAATAAAACAAGTTCCAAGACCTCTTCACTTGCTGTTTAGAGCAATTTTAGAGTGCACCCAACACCATCTAATTGCTTCTGATAATGTCAAAAAGAATTCCACATTCTTTTCATCTTCAAACACCTGAACAGCTTAAGTTTGAAATTGAGAGATATTCATATCATTTTTGACTGTAATTGAAACCTCCCATGGATGATCATTCTTGTAAGTCATATAGTTTCCAGAGGCTTCCTTGGAAGCCTTTTGAGTCTTCTTCCCATCTTTCTGCACAGTTGGCTTGTCATCATCCTCATCTTCACCATTGGGTAAATGTACCTCAATGTGAACCATGAATGTGAGCTTGGCACTCAACAAACACCTTGGGTCCAAGTTTCCTAGATAGAGGGTGTTTTTAATGAATAAGCCTAGTTACATACCCTCATATTCATTCCTGACTACTTCAGCTTGGTTTGTGGCTGATCTCAAGGCTTGAGCTGGTGGAAAAAAATTGATGGACTGAAACTGACTTCCAGGGGCTTGAATATGTGCATATGGGCTTGATGTAGTGGGTTGAGCTCAGGCTTGAAGGTAAGGGTGAGAGATGTTTCTGGTATGGTTGATCAGGGTCTTTGAGGCATTTGCATTGCAGATGGGCAACATGCTGGTGAGGTGCAGTGAAGGGATGTGAATGTGAGGTGCCAGAAAAGGAGGATGGGATGGCTGGCTGTTGATTTGATGATTCCATGTAGGTCCAAGTTGGGTTTGGATAATGCCCCATGGGAATGAAAAAAAAAAATCTCAGAAGGGACATTTATTTTTGAAACTGCAACAACTCATAGCTCAGTTTCAGGAGCTATACATGAGACAACCTGTTGTAAACCATAGCCATAAAATGTAATGGTATTAATACATTATTACCAAGGGCTTTACATATACAAAGATAGGTCTACCTTCTACTGAGTGTATGCTCATAGAGAAGAAAGAGTGAAGGCTCAGGATATAAAAGGAGGACCAGACCTCCTTGGACACTTTCTCCTCTCTAAAGCATCATTAAAATGAAACCTCAACAGTCTGAATACCTCTCTAGGATATTCTGGACTTTCTTCTTCTGAGATTCTCAGTCACTGGTTAATACAAAATTAACCTTGGTGATTTCTTCTCTATCTAGAAGCAGTCTAGTCTCCTTACTGGTCTTCACCAGTTGTTTTATCTCTTTGTTCATCCAAGGTTCATCACTAGCACCTTTCCTCCTTGACCCATCTGCTCCACTCTTGCTGAGGGGTTTTCAAGAGTGTAGCACACACTGCCAACATATTTTCATCGCATGGAAGCTTGCTATGTAACATAGCTGTCTTCATGTGATACTATGGACCATTTTTCAAGGTCCCTAGCTTGGAAAATAGACCTATTGCATCGCATCTTGGCCTGCTATATGACATAACATGCCTCTATGTGATGCAATTTTTTTGGCGGTGATAGTGGTAGAGGATAAAAGTTGAGTGTGCCAGCTTCTAGATAGCAGAGGATATAAAGGATCTGTGTGAAGCTCTGCTGATCATTTGGACATCTGGTTCTTTCTCTAGATAGGATCAGTACTCATCTTGCTATCAGAAGAGGTTCCTGAGGCATTTGTGCATAAAAGGAACTCATTTCCAACCTTTGGCCTTTGTGCCCACACCTTTTCTCAGACCAGTAGTGAGTTCACTCGCCAGACAGAAGCAAGTGGCTCACAGGGTGTAACGAGCTTGAACAGCAACTGGTGATCGTGTCAGGGTCTGAGCATTACCTGTTTTCCATTAAAAATGACCGCGAGAGATTAAACAAAGGCTGACATGAGCATCAGAAGGTAAGTCAACAACATTCCAAACCTTCCTTTTGATCCTTTCATCTAATTCGATCTTGATGGCCGCCATCCAACGATCCGTATTGTCACGCTCAAGTGCATCCTTTAAGGATTTCGGATCCGGTTAGTTCGCTAATCGAGTTTTTTGAGCTCGTCGCCGCCTCGTCCCTTCTGGTATGTTGTTTCCGGTCGACCACGAAGCGGTTATATAATTTGAAGCAGCGACCAAAGCTGGTACTCACTCCCAGCCAGGCTTAATTCGAGTTGTGGCTTGAGTTTTATCGCCAGTTGAAGAGGGCGACTGTGGTTGAGGCAGATATTTGAATGGAGGAGATGGAACAGGAGTGTCTTCTCCTGCTTCCAGGAAGACATTAGCATCGTTGACAGGGAAAGTCGGTGAACTCTCTGATAATTGAGATGGAAGAGTTTCCGGATTAACAGTTTTAAAATAAATAAAATCTTCATCTATTGAGAAATCATTATTAAATAACTGATTATTATGTCCCAGAAATTCTTCTTCGTTACAGGTAACATCATGACCATAGACAATTTCGCCTAAGTCCAGCATAACTCGATACCTGTGCATTCCTAGTTGAAAACCCATCAAAATCCCTCTTTCTGAGGTCCTTCCGAACTTGCCAGAGTGCTTGTGTTTTGGAATCAAAACATAAGCTCGCCTGCAAAAAGGGTCTGAGCCTGGATAAGTTGAAAGGTCTCTCAAACTTCAATCCGTCAGGTGATTTGAAGTTGTGTTTTTGATATTGAAGTAATAATTTCCAGAAATACAGTCGTGTTGACATCTTCCGCTCAGAAATCATGGCGGTAAGTTAGCTTGATGAAGTAAGGCTCTCGCTCTCTCGGAAGTGGTACGATTCCCTCGTTCCGCTACTCCATTCTGCTTTGGAGTATAAGAGGCAGATAGATGCATCGTTGTGCCATTGTTTCTAAGCTCTTTAGGAACCTCTTTAGTGTTGTATTCTTTTCCCCTGTCATTTACGGAAGAAATTATTCTGTGGTGATGAAAACTCTCGACTTCATTCTTATATCCGAGAAATCGAGAAAAAGTCTCGGATTTATAATTAAGAAAATAAACACGCTTGAAAGAGTTGAATGCGTCTGTGAGTTTGAAATCATAAGATTCTCCTCCCAATGATGCTAACAGCAATTCTACTAGATAAACTCACTATGAATACATTGTAGAGAGTAGATACAGGAAGAGAGTTTTGATACGGTGAACGATCACCCTTCGAAACTGCACAACTATCACAGAACCAGTCGTTGGGTGGTGTTTTGTTGTACATTGCTTTTAGAGGCTCTTCCGGGATGACCGACACACCTATGTAAGGTTTAATAGGAAGTCAGTGATATGGCGGATGCCAATGTAGGTAGAGTATGCTTGCCCTTAGGCATATCGAGCTCTAAGACCCCATCTGAGATAGTCCCAAACAATGTAAGATTCCCTTCTTTCACAACCTTGAAGTTGGGGCCATTACATTCTAATTTACATCCCTCTAAAACTAATGTACCAAGACTGACTAGAGTGACTCAGATTTTAGGCACGTAAAATGTATCAAAGGTAACGATTGAGTTTTGACTACTTCCAATCAGGGTACCTCTTCCCATACTTTCGATTGTACTATTGTCAGCTAAGGTGACAATCAAACGTTCTTCATCGTCATCGGAGAATGCTTCGAAATCTAACAACATATGATCTGTACAAGCACTCTCCAACATAATAGACGCCGTTCCTTCGACAGCGGAACACGATAAAGCCTTCGGATGTAAACACGAGCAGCAATTTGAGGACGTCGTAGCCGATGAAGCAGATGCCAAGTATGTCTTCGGCTCATTTCTCTTTTTGAACCTCATAGAACGTTTTTCTGGATGCAATTGATAATAATCTTCTTTTCTATGCTTAGCGTTGTCGTGATGACAGCCGTTAGAACAGTAGTTCACGGTAGAGGAACGATGTCTAACAGCTAAAGCTATATGTTCAGTTTTCTTTTCCTTCTCATTAGCCTCTAATTTATGCTTATCCAAACATGCTAAAACTACTGTTAAAGATAACGATCGTCGGCCAAGTATCGGAAATAAACATGGCTAGACCATGCTCAAGAGTCCAACCGTAAAGGTTGGTCTTCCATTCCGCGTGATTATTTTCGTTTAATTTCTCGATAACTGAGTGTACAGTTCCCGTAGAGGTCGACATGATGATAGTAAGATTAGAGGAGTGCTGGGTTCATAACCAAATGAAACAAAGGATGGAGAGATAACAATCTCATAAGTGATACGAGGGAAAGACAACCTCGATAAGTGATGAGGGTAGAAGGAGAGCAAACCATTGACAGTCAAAGCTACTTCTCCAAGTTGACGTCAGTAGTCTATCACGAAGAAGGTCATAAGAGAGTAAGAGGTACTAGACCGTAGACAATCTTTTCAGAAGGGGTACATGACGTCAAGCAATGGTGTGTAGTAGGAAAGGTGTATATAACCAAGAGCTCATTGTGGTAATTTCCTGTTTCTTTTCTCTTCACCGATTTCATACTTTGTTTTTCGAGCTGGTTTACTCTTCATTTTGTATGGTCATCACTCCCTGAGGTCGTTCTTCCCTCAGCTCACTTATGAGATATCTTCTCTCTCCAGCCTGTCAAATCACCATGGCATCGCTCAAGTCAACCAGGGCATCCAAAAAAAAAAAAAAAAAAAAAAAAAGCCGTATGTAGTCCACCCAAAATGCCCGGAAACATCATTGGGACTGGGTATAGTTAAGGACGGTACAACACTTCTTTCGTCCAAATCATCAAGTAAACTATGTTTTAAATTAATCTTCTTCATTACTGCGGGATGGATGCAATACAATGTTAGTATGTAAGGAATAAGTACTATAAAAAAGCTTTGATGCTTCAATCATAACCAACAACAAATAATTGAAAACGATGAGTATTGAAAATTGACATGGACCATTGTAAGTTTCATACAAGTTTGACCTATTCTTTGGTGCAAGCTGAACTATTATTTCGGACACGGAGTCATGATCATTATCAATACCTTGTAAACCTTCCTGTCTATCACACAAAACCTTTTTCGAGAGACTACGGCATAAAAGTTTTAACGAGAAACATATCCAATCACACAAGGTTCGCCTTGGTAGCATCATGCTTTGCTGTAGGTTTTTCTTTGGGTGTACCATATGAGCCATGATATTCATCAGTTCAAACAAATCCATTCTCGTGGCATATATGAGAGACTGGATATACACAAAGACCATACCTTCTTTCATCAGACCCTTAGGTCTACCCTTGAATTGACTGTTTGATGAAAAACTTGAAGTTGCGAACCATCGAAAAAGACTTGAGACCAAACGACGAACAAACGATCTGAAGAAAAAATACGCCAAAAAGTTGAAGAAGCAAAGGCAGATAAGAAGACTGGTTGGGTGTCTGAGGAAAGTCCTGTAGAATAGGTGTGAGATCCTGAGCTTGCGGTCCAGCCTATCTTTTTCTATTCTCATGGGATGTGCCTTTAATTAAGCATTATTGGTAAAGAAATTGGTAAATTAAAAGCTTTCAAATTCTGAGGTCTTGTTAGGGCATAAAGGTAGGATGAATAGATAGCTTACCTCCGTTGTTAAAACAAATTCATCCAAGCTGATCATATCGGGCTTGGAAAAGATCAGATAGAAATATCTGAGAGTGGAAATCATGAAAATACAAGAAATCCAGGGGCAGGTCATCAAAGTGCTCGAAACTTGATATATATGAAAGCTTATGAGCTTGAATGCTCACTTGAGAGTCTCGCCCCACCAAAAGCTCTCCATATAATCACCATACTCTGCTTTTTCACCACTGGGATCCTCAACACCCTCCAGCAACCGGAGCGCACGTGAAAAGTTCCGAGTAGGAACTTTATTCACATCTTGGATCGGGGCAAACAGCCCGGTTGCCTCAGATACTTGACAACAATTCACAATTGCTTGCCATACGTTCCACGCCCGAGCTTGCCAGATCGGATCGCCAGTGATCCGATACGCGTAAAACATAGACTGGATGAAGAAGGTTTTTAAAGTAATTTTAATCAGCGCGTTGCGTGAACCCTCAAAAGGAAACTGACAGAAAAACAAAGTACTTGCTTCGATGACCTCAGGTCGCAAAAGATATCTGCAAGGTTGAACCAAAACTTTGTCATTTCTATTCATAATCATTTGCCCCAAGATTTTTTGTACTAACCCTTCTATCGCTATAAATCCGTTTCGATCATTAGCATTCGGGTCAAATTCAAAGATTTCAGGACCTACTCCCACGCTATGAGTTGACCAATAAATCGGTAAAACGGAAAGACACCAGTTAGAATGCAAGACAGAATGAATTTACTTGTGTTGAAATATGCATATTTCGACAGAAACAGTGATGAACTACTCACGGAGTTGAGAAATATGAGTCTGCGCAAGTTGCAGTCTGTCAAGTCGATTTCCAGCCACAAAATATCGCAGAAGATTATTCAGATAATCGACCCGGAGCTTTAGTGGGATTCAAGCCCTTAAATTCATTTGAGGAAGATTTGAGTTCAGTTATAAAGCTGACCAATTTGAGGCCATAATCAACGATAGTCTGATTCCGAAGCATCTTTCCACCCAACATGAAATTGCCACCTTTATCCGTGTTCCACAGCCCCACAAGTGTTGCGTGAGTTTGTCTTTCTAAAGAGCAATAAGAGACAAACATATTTTTACTTCAAGGACATATAATGCTTACCGACAAAACAGTCGAGATGAGTCATTCTGGTTGACATGTACCCATGGTCGTCACGAGATGAGAGATAAATCCTTGGATTCGTATCATTTGATTCAGAGGAGAATGTAGACTTGTTTTCGGGTGGTTGAGTGAGTGAAAACGTTTTAATCAAGTGCTTGATGCTCGAATCAACAGCTAGAGCCCAGTCTGATGAAATTTGGGGGTTATAATCCTAAGAGTTCCTATGAGTGGAGTGCCGAAAATATGAATGCTTACGGTTTAGATATGAGGGGTCGATGTTACCAGTCAATAAGCTATATTTATTGAGGTACTTTTGATGTCAAGCATAGAAGTCGGCGATATTTGAGAACATACTCAAGAATAAAAAGATATATTTGAGAAGTTTGGCTCACCTCGTAGAAGGAATCGGCGGCGGGACCCCACGTAACTTGATTCCATAGAACAAGTTTTAATGCGAAAAGAAGTTAATAAAACTTTGGCGATCGGCTAAAAGCGGTCGACTATCAGGCTAGGAGTAGGAAGGTGGTAATAGTTTACCTGCAGCTACAGGAAGGTTATCGGAGAGGAGAAAGGTGCATCAGGTTCCATTCGTTATCAAATGATGATATTGATCCATGCCTTAAAGCGAAGACCAGTCTATTTACCACCCATGGGCCGAGCGTCCTGTGAATAAAGACCAACCGAACTGAGATGATATGGTCACAAACAGATGAAATACTTTGAGCAATTGATATGTCTGCTAAAAAAAAAGTGACAAAACTCCATCAAAGTACGAACTGCAGACCAGGCCAGACAGCTTCATTGTTCATGATAGCTTTCATGGACATTTCAGCTTTATCGAAATAAGTCTTATTCGAGGTGTATTTCGAAAGTGTGTGAAACTCGAGCAAAAGTGAACCTGCTTCAGCCAAATTGGTCTTGATGATATAAGAGTATGCAATTTATGAGCGTTGGAGTGCATACGAGGGGTGGAAACAAGAAATGAAGAGGTAAGTTAGTACGTATACAGACCTTACCGCCTTCTTTTTCTGCATATACATCATAGTTCGTGAAATTTATACTGCCTGCAAGGGCAAAACACCCCCGAAAATGAACGAGTCCAATCAGATTCAAAATGCAGAAATCTGAAGAGAACAGTGACTAACTGTAAGGTAAGATTGAGTGATTTTGCCACGCATGCATCAACTTGTTGGCCAGTTCAACGGCTTTCTCGAGAAGAATAGGCTCAGTTTGAGCTGAGCCTTCGTAAGCTGCAAGGAAACCACCGACATATCGGATCTTTCGTCACAAGAGGATGAAATAATGATGAAAAAAAAACTATTCAAACCGATGCGCCACCAGGAGATTTCGTCAAAGGAAACTGACCGTAGACTCAAATACAGAGACGCGGTCATTGGTTTTTGTAAAGTCGATTCTATGGACGTGTTTTACAGCCTCAGCGTACTCTTCCTGAACATATTCAAAAGTTGGTCAGTCAAGTGATAAATATAGGCTGTGAGCGATATAAGAGTGGTAACTGACCGACAATCCCATTACTTGAAGTGTTGAGAGCGAATCGACCAGCGTTGCACCCCAGCCATTACGAGTATTACTCGGCTTGAGCGACAAAGCACCAACTGTATGATCCAAAAGTTGAGACCAGAAGAAGGTCTGATAAGCAAGATTGTCTTCATGTGATTTCCCAATTCCAAGGACAATCTGAGCTGATGCTCACTTTCGTCGTGGCCCCAGGCGTGAGCGCGATATGTTTTCCAGCCCCGTTTGAAGGTGTCTCGAATCACATCCGCTCGAGCCTGGGATTCAGGTAAGGAGTGGATTTGATCGGCTTGGATCTTTATGGCGTGAGTGGTCGAAAACCACATCAAGGAGCCCGAGATGATAGCCATCAGAATCCACGAGCTCGGTAGGAAGCCCTTTGACGATCGATGCCTTCGTCTTGTCCGGCCTTTACAGAGTGTTGAACGCATGTTGGATTTGGTGGGTGATACAATAAAGAGGATGGTGGAGTGAGTGAAAGATCAGAAAGCTGGAGGTGTCGGGCTTCCTACAGCGTTTCCTATGATATTGCTCAGTCCATCCTCTCACGCCCTTGGTCCGGATCCGAAACTTGTTTGTAAAGTAGTACATAACACTGCCGTGAAAATTAAAATCCAAGTCTCGCACCCGGTAAACTCCACAAAGTGCCTCCCTGTGTGAGTCGTTTAATGTTACGAGGTTCGTGAAGAAGTAGTGGCGGACTGGGCAGTTTTTTTTGTTAAGGAATCAGTGGAGATTCTCGTTTGACCTTTTATCTTCTTCCTGATCACATTTCCACTCAACAAAGATGTCAATTTGCGCAACTTGACCAATTCCTTTGTTCACTTGAACCGTCACCCGACCCAATCATCGCAGGCCAGCTTACAACTGGCAGCCTTGCTCAGTTTATAGAGTTCATGTTCATCAATACACGCATTTGACAACACATCCTCCCCACGCGCAATTGAGTCGCTGGGTTCAACCATTTAAGAAATTAAATTGCATTTTTGGCCCACCATTCGTATATCTTGCGGTCTGTATAATAGAACCACCGATACGGCGGTCATGATGTTTTGGTCGAGTTAACCTTTTAAACTCGCAGATCTCTACCCCTAGGAAAATCGGACTTGATGCTATGGATTTGGTTAAGAGGCTCGCGGTTTGCATGCTTAAGCAATGAAAAGGGGATCAGTGACAATACTATAAGATAAGATTTCAAAGGGCAAAGAAGATACATTGCAAGAGCTTTACTTTTACAGTACAATTGGTCGCTGTTGTTTTGACTACAAGTTATGATAATCAACCTCTAGCACTACATTTTTTTTTGTTAGAAAAACGCAACCACGTCGGAGGCATTCCGACAATCAGAGCCGACCCAATTCTTGTGTCTCATCCACAGGTGCACGTGTATACTGACCAGTCGAGGGAGATCTTAGTGACAAAGACCACCTACGCCGACGTGATAATCGAAAAAAGAAATAGGCTAAAAGACCCATAAACATTCCAATAAGAAGATTGATTGAATAGCTAAGAAAATTTGACCACCATCTAGGAAAGATCCAGTAGGATCGATGTAGGGGATCAATCTTGCGCCCGAACCACTCATTGTCAATCCTGAAGGGGTGCGCCTTAGATATATAGTAAGTCGAGTCAGTCAAATTTCATCGTCAAAAATCACGGGGCTTCCAAGATATTCTTTACTGGTAATTGGATTGTGTCGAAATAGCTCACCTCAGTTGTGAAAACATATTCATCCAAGTTGACAAGATCAGACTTGGCAAAGATCAGATAAAAATATCTGCTCGTAGGAACGAGGAAAACACAAAAACATCATCGTTGGTTCAACATACCCACCCAGTTTTAAGTATATTTAAAGACATCGATTACTGACTTGAGAGTTTCTCCCCACCAGAAAGATTCCATATAATCATCATACTCAGGGGTTTCTCGAAACGGTCCATCCTCCCATCCGTCAGGCCCCTCCTTTTGTAACCGAAGTGCGCGTGAAAAGTTCCGAGTGGGAATTCGATTTACGTCAGTAATCGAAGCAAAGAGACCAGTCTCCTTTGATACCTGGCAACAGTTCTCAATCGCTTGCCAGGCTTTCCAAGCCCGAGTTTGCCAAATTGAGTCACCAGTGATTCGGTAAGCGTAAAACATGGACTGAATGATTATTTTTTGTAAGAGCGGGGGTCAGACGGGTTATAATAGACTCTTTAGCGATGCGCACGGGCGTAGGAAATGAACATGAAATCACTTACTTCGATGACTTCGGGTCGTAACATAAACCTGAAAGATGGATGGGAACTGATCAGCAATTGCAAGATGTGCAAACAATTGGCAATCAAGCTTTACTAACCTTCCTGATGGGATAAACCCATATTGATCATAAAAGTTGAGATCGACCTCTCCGCTGAGCGAAGTTTTCCGAGTTTCCTTATCAATAAAAAAAAAAGATTCTGGGCCCACTCCTGAGCTGGAATCCGGACATGTTAATCGAAAAGTTGAATCAATAGAGAAATGCGCGTAGGAAAGCGAGGGTCCAAAATTGACGGAGTGCTTTCTTTGAGATAAATGTTTTTTTTTCTTTGACAAGAGATATATTGAATGTCTTACCGAGTGGAGGAATACGAGTCTGCGCAAGTCTCAGTCTGTCAAGACATTTCCAGAAACAAAAAGTCATAAGCTTAATCACAAGGTCAGTTTTTCAACAGAGTTTTGATGATCAAGCTGACCAATTTGAGTCCATATTCTATGATAGTTTCATTCCCCAGCATTTTCCCACCCAGCATAAAATTTCCACCTGTAGATGAATGTCACATACCAAACTGTACGACGTCAAATTGTCTGGTTGAGGACAAAATACAGGCAACGAGGTGAATTTGGAGGACATGACTGACCAACAAAACATTCAAGATGACTCATTCCAAACGCCATACCTCCATGAGTCTCCCGGGAAGCCAGATAAGTCCTTTCCTTAGGAGCCTTGGACCAAAAAAGAAACGAAAATTTGAGTCCGGAAGAGCTAGTGGCTGAAGATGTGCGCATCAAATACTTGATGCTCGAATCAACGGCGAGGGCCCAATCTGGTGCAGTTCATATAAGTCATTTTTATGTCGTCGAAAGTGCAAAGACTTGCGTGCTTACGGTCTAGATATGAAGGGTCAAGGTTACCCGTCATCAGACTATACTTGTTGAGGTACTTTCAATAATGAGCAAGTAAGTATAAGTCTTACAAGATATACAAGGCTTATCACGGAGATCGGGTGAAGGCTACTTACTTCATAGAAGGAATCGGCCGCAGGACCCCATGAGACTTTATACAAACAAAAAACAATGTGGTGACGAAAGATGTAAGCGAAATTACAGTGATCAGCTGAAAGTATAGACCTGCTGGGTGAGACTCGAGTCTAGGAAAGAGGAGAGTGACAATGTTTTACCCGCATCTACAAGAAGAATGTTGAATGAAGAGAAACAAACGCATAAGTTTCATCTGATGTACTTATTTGGGTTATATATGAAAGAAGTAGGGCGCGGAGGTTTTACCAGCGATTGGGCGAGCGTCCATGGGATCAAGAAAAACCGAGCTGAAAGAATAACGTGCCCAAAAAAAGACCCCTTGAGCACATATCTCGTCATTTGGAAGCAGGAAGGAAGCCCTCATAAATTCACGAACTGTAGACCAGGCCAGATCGCTTTATTGTTCATGATGGCTTTCATGGTCGCTTCAGCCATATCATAATAAGTCTCGTTGTAAGTGTGTTTTGAAAGTTTATAAAACTCGAGTAAAAGTGAACCTGCTGCAGCTAAATTAGTCTTGATGATGAACCAAAGGACTGTTCATGAGTTGAACTAGATCCCGAAGCATGCGAAGGAAAGGTGGTAAGTTGAAATACTGACGATATTTCGACCTTTGTCAGTATACACAGAATCATTCGTGAAGTTGATGTACCCTATAATCGTCAAAAAATCCAAAAATGAAAAATGAAAGGATTGAATCAAAATCGAGATATCGAAATCTAAGATTGGTTAAGAACTGACCAAAAGGCAAGACGGACTGATTTTGCCATGCAAACATCAACTTATCGGCTAGCTGCACAGCTTTGCTAAGTAGTATTGGTTCAGTCCGAGCTGAGCCCTCGTATGCTGAAAGTAGGCCACCAATGTAACGAATCTTTCGGCAGGACATGCGAGAAATTGAAGGACACTTGAGACGATGTGCCTTTTCTCGTGTAACTTTCCCATAAAGACTTACGGTAGATTCGGAAACAGAGACGGAATCGTTGGTTTTTGTAAAGTCGATTCTATGGACGTGTTTTACAGCCTCAGCGTACTCTTCCTGAACATATTCAAAAGTTGGTCAGTCAAGTGATAAATATAGGCTGTGAGCGATATAGGAGTGGTAACCGACCGACAATCCCATTACTTGAAGTGTTGAGAGCGAATCGACCAGCGTTGCACCCCAGCCATTACGAGTATTACTCGGCTTGAGCGACAAAGCGCCAACTGTATGATTCAAAAGTTGAGACCAGAAGAAGGTCTGATAAGCAAGATTGTCTTCATGTGATTTCCCAATTCCAAGGACAATCTGAGCTGATGCTCACTTTCGTCATGGCCCCAGGCGTGAGCGCGATATGTTTTCCAGCCCCGTTTGAAGGTGTCTCGAATCACATCCGCTCGAGCCTGGGATTCAGGTAAGGAGTGGATATGATCGGCTTGGATCTTTATGGCGTGAGTGGTCGAAAGCCACATCAAGGAGCCCGAGATGATAGCCATCAGAATCCACGAGCTCGGTAGGAAGCCCTTTGACGATCGATGCCTTCGTCTTGTCCGGCCTTTACAGAGTGTTGAACGCATGTTGGATTTGGTGGGTGATACGACTTTTTTTTTTTTTTGAAAGGTGTATTTTTGCTATTGCATATCACACTATACAACTATTGAATGTATAAGACTACTTTACACACTGCTAGGTCGTAGTCTAGTCCTTGCTTCTATTTGACTAAGTACAGAGAATCAAGTGGAGAGCAAGAGACCTTAACCTACGCCCCTTTGTCTTCCTCTGTTTTGGTGACTTTATTGTAAATTTTATTATTATTATTTGGCTTAATGATAACAACTCTTTCGAAGTTATCGTGACTTCCATATTTGGATTTATCACAAAGTCTTCAAGTTGAACAACCTTCCGTCGAAGTTAGCAGAGCTGAAGTCCCCATTTCACACCCCCCGCCTGCTCCCTAACCTAGACTCGACCGGTTTCACGGGGAGGCAAGCAGTTGAGGCTGGGGAGGAGGGATGAAACACTAGAGATACTCAAACTGAGACGTGGAAGATGTCAATCACTCGCTGTAGCTAAGACTCGCACTAGTGAACAGAGCTGAAGTCCACCATTTCATACCCCCCTCCTGCTCCCTAACCTAGAATCAACCGGTTTCACGGGGAAATACAGTTGGTTGGAATTGGGGTAGAGTGATGGGGTATTCGAGGTACTAGCACCAGGTTTTGGGATGAGCTGAGCGTTAAAATGATCCTTTTTGAAGTCGTATTGTTGTGGAGGAGACCCTATGTGGGAGGGGCTTCGGCTCTGTTCTCTTTTTCTACTGTCTTTAGCCTTTTCCGACCTACTGACCTTTCGCGGTTTTTGTCCAGATACATCTTGAAATGTTTGAATCGACCTGTGTCATGAATGAAGGAGGCCAGAAGAGGAGAAATGCCCGGGGTATCTAGTAACTTATCCACCATCCACCAATTTACCTTTATTTTTTCCTTGCTAATAGTATCTCTGAATTTCTTCCTTTGGCTTCTGTATCTTCTGCAGGTGACACAATAAGGAGGGTGTCGAAGGAGTGGAGAGGAGCACCGGTGGCCACGGGGTCGGATTATGCAAGTTTCATGAACTTGTCTCCATCCCACGCTTCTCTGTCGCCATCATTCCATCACTCAAACTCCGATTTATGAAGGATAACTCATTCCCGCTTCTCCTTCTGCCGCCTGCTTTCTGCACGTCTTGCACTTTCTTGTATTACATCCGTTCTTTCAACTAGTCCTATGCTGTCACTTGGATGAAGCATGCACTACTTATGACGTGTTTTTTTTCCTTCTCGCACTTAATAAAGTCCGATCGAACCTCGGCATCTTTTTTGGAAAACTAGTCCTCGCCAAGGTACGAGGAGATGATGGACTTATGAGGACGGAGCTCTCACTGTTGTTTTTCCCTTTTCTCCATCCACTTTATACGTCCTGTTCCTTTTTATACCTCAAATAATCTCGCGCTTCTCTCACTCTTCTGTTTCGTCGGTAGCTTTCCGACGGGTATTTGGTGCTCAAAAACTCTTAGCCTTTAGTTGCTCGAGTTTGAGCTCAACAAGAAGATTCAAGCATGTCAACAATTCATGTTCCTTGTCTTCTCAAGACGCCCTCTGTTGTGTTACCAAACCCACATGAATCAACACGGAGCCAGGCAGATGCGAGATTGCAGCTGAAGCTTGAAGGTGGTGAGATTGGTTGCGTGTATTTGACCCGTTTGTTTCTTTGTCAACTAACCAAGTATCGCTAGAGCTCGCCCACAGACACCATTTTTTTTCGTGAAGATGCAAACCGCGTACATACAAGTTGTCCTAATATCATTGTTTCATCAAAGAGCAAAACTCATGGTTCAAAATGGTTTTGAGGTTGTAAAACATAGTATATAGTTGACTGCGAGGGTTTACTGACGAATGAAAGATCCTTTGGCACTGTTTAATGACTTCAAAACACCGCATAGCTAAAATGGAAGAAAGAAAGTTATCAAGTTCACCACATACATAGCATGTTTGATACTATCAGTGCGTTGTATCACCTCACTTATCTGGTATACTTCCAGGTCGGGATTTTATCCTTTTGGTGTCTGATTGCAGCTACCAGCACTGCCAATATATTTTCATCGCAAGGAAGCTTGCTATGTAACATAGCATGTCTTCATGTGATACTATGGACCATTTTTCAAGGTCCCTACCTTGGAAAATAGACCTATTCACCGCCAGCAAAAATTACTCGGACAAGGCTGTCCGAGAACACCTCGGACAGCCTTGTCCGAGTAATTTTTGCTGGCGGTGATTGCATCGCATCTTGGCCTGCTATGTGACATAGCATGCCTCTATGCGATGCAATTTTCTTGGCGGTGATTATGTCAATCTTGCTTGGTTCCAATAGTATTCTGACTTGAGAACATTAACATAGGAAGTACAGGCATAGGTGAAGATGGTCTGATCTTATCTGGAATAGGGATACAAGACTGATGATGAGGCCTCAAGGCTTGAAGAAGACCCAAGACATTATTCTGTATCAGGTCTTGATTGTCAGCTTGGCCTGGGGCAGGTTCAGGATTCAGCTGAATCTTGAACCTGCCTGAGGCTATACATTCCAGCACTTGGGCCAGGTTTAAGATTTGGCTAAATCTCTATTTGAAGATTCATCTGTGTAAATCATCCTTTCCACAGCCATGCAGTGGCAAGGTCAAAAACTTAAAAAGCAAATTTTTTCAAGGTTTTTTTTTTTTTGTTTCAATTGAAGAAGGAAATCTTTGGAAGGCATTCAGAAGAATGTTTGGACTTAATTGTTGAATTTGGCTATGTGGTGCCTGAAACTTCCAGACCTTTTGCATGCTTTCAGTGTGGACACATCCAGCTCAACTTTATTTCCATTAAATCCACTTATTGGCTTCACTGGTCTTCCAGACCACACAATGGATGTTGGTTTGAAAACTAACTGATATTTTTTTGAGAAAACCCTGAACTCACTGGATGCCCTGGGTGGCTAGTGACCAGTAAACAGGGGCTGTGAAAGAACATGGGATCTATACACTATCTCAGGCTTTTGCCTAGGGCAGTTTTAAAACCTAATAGGGGGAAAATGTCAGCCTAGTTCTAAAAGAATGGGTATAATAACCATGAAATCTGGGGCTAGCTACTAAGGAATAGCTTTTATGCATGAATGTATTCACAAGCTTAATAGTCAAGCCTTATGTGAATATATCAGGCTTTGACAGAAAATAAGATTTATTGTATATCTCTTCACTGACTCTTATTGGCTGTGGCAATCACTCTAGTTGAGATTTAAGCAAACACCAAGTTACTGTAGCAGGGATTGATTAAACCAGAATAGTTGATGGAGATAGAGTGTCCAAGTAGTTAGTACTTGATCCAGAAACACATCTAAAACATAACTAAAAGGTGAACAAATCCTACTAACTCTTGTTTTACTTCTAGACAGAGGATTTGTTGAGATTTAGAGGATCTGGATGTGTGTAGAGATCTAAGGGGTTAAACCAATAAAGAACTCAAAGAACTAACTCTAAGAAGAAGGTTGATCACTAAATTAGACTTCTAGAAATGAAACAGACAACTCTACTAATAATCCTTGGAGTATAAGAGGGTATGTTAATTTAAAATACTACTGTAAGTATGTTATTTCTTTTGTGAAGTGGTAAGTGATGATGGGGATTTATCATGAGCAAAGGGAGGGTCTTTGGTAGATTTTCTGAGGCCCAGAGGGTGCTCTCAATTTTGTGTATCCAGCTTGAATCAATAACAAGCTCTATTGTAGAATTTATTTGATTTTGTTTCTCATGGTAACAGCAGAGGATCAACTAGTAGATTTGATTTATCTTGTTTGGTTCAATAACAAACTTTTTATTACTTGAGGCAAATGAGGGAATGAGAATCTGTAGTGTGTTTATATCCATGGGGTATCAATTGCTTTATTGATTCAAGGAATCAAAAATCTCAACTGTAGTTTATGCACAGAGTTAATGATTCATTTGTTTGTACAATGTGTAATTTCAAATGTGTTCTATTAATGATCATGGGAAATTTTTTTGTGGGAGAAGCTGTTTATTCTTTGAATTGATTAACTCATCTGTCAGTTTATCAATTATGTGTGATTATCAATTCTACTCAAGGAAATGTGAGAACTTGTGTCAGTACTGTATTACACATGAAAATAATGGAGCTACAGTACAATTGAGCACTTTTCCTCAAAGTAAAACATGTCTTTAATTTATAAAAGTGTTATCATTTCAACTGTAGCTCAAAAACTACACTAGCTACTCAAGTTTTAAGTTATCCACTTGTCATGCTTGAGATATATTGTTTGTATTATAACTTGTTAAGTACTACAGTTATTACTTGACTCTAAAATAAAACTATAGATTATTTAGTCCGTAGAATCTAATTCTGCCATAACATTACACTTATTACTTATCAGAAATAAGTGTACAAGTTTATATAATCATGTTTACACATGGTTTACAGTAAGAGTTACACTTCTTCTGTACAAGGTGTAACTAGTAACTGTATGTTATTTTATACCTAGAATTCATTTCTGAAATAATAACACATGGTTAACATGACAGTAACACATGTACTGGTTAGTGTAACATGTTTACATGTGTGTTACAGTATCACTGCCAAGATATTTGTATCGGATGGGCCTATCCGATGTTCTATCACCCCAAGATATGCGATGCAGTGTCAGTAGGATTAGGTGCGATGGAATT
>MU167330.1:7949-29268 GCA_015951145.1 Cronartium quercuum f. sp. fusiforme G11
CCTGAGAGCTGGCGGTGCCGATCCGAGACAGTTTGGATCAGGTCGGGGCGGGCCCGTGTCCAGCAGGGCTAGGCCCGCCTGTTCTTTTTTTTCGACTGCTCTCACGGGCTTTCTTCCTGGTTCATTCAAGTGAACCAGGTTGGGAGCTGCGTGTTAGAGTGGACAGGTAAGCCACGTCTCTCCTCACTCGTCTCGCTCTCGCGCCCGGCCCGTTGGGGAACTCCCGTCAAAGATGGATGAGGACGGGAGCTCTGGGCCGGGGAAAAAGCGAGAACTATAACTACCTACGTATAGTGATATGCTAGTAGTTATACATGTAACTTGTCTTAGTCCTGTAACCCCATATCTGTACCCATACCTCAACACTGCGAACTGGCAAATGGACAACATTTGCCAGTTCGACTGTACAACCATGATCTTACTCAAGTGAATCTTACATCAACGTGCTCCACAGTGAGGGGGAACCAAAAAAAAAAAAGAAAAAAAAAGAAATCACTGCTTGGATAAGTATGTGAGTTGTACAGACAGGCTTAGATAGCGTTAAATATGTGGTACACACCTCCTTAGTGTTCTGACATAGATTAATAAAGGGTGTTTAAAGTCGTACACAATTGTGCACAACAGAGAAGTGGACAAGTGTACAAAGTCAGAGGAAGTTGTTATGAATAGCGCCATTTGAGGTGATTCCGAGCATTTGTGGATTGGTGGTGGTGGTGGGTCCGATCAAATCCGATGCCCAATGTGACTTTGTGTGGAATCTAACTTTGTCGTGATACTACCCTAAATCTCTCCTTTTCCTTTTCCTTCTCCTTTTCTTTTTCCTTCTCCTTCTCCTTCTACTTCTCGTTACTTCCTCATTCAACTTTTCATCTACATTGACTCCGATGACCCAAAGCAATATTCCTTCCCCAACTTTATCATCTGATTCATCTGATTCACCCTCTAAACCCATCCTATCTCTCGATCCAACCCTGCCCCAATTCGATCATCTCTCGGCCAATTCCAGTCAATCACCCTCACCCTCATCCAATCCCTTACCATCTGCCGGACTTTTGTATGGGATTCGAAAAAATCGATACGTTCTCAATTGTGCCTTATTTGCCAGTTTGGGTGGCATTTTATTTGGTTATGACGTACGCCCTCTCCACGAACCTTGTGCAAGTATAGCCGATCTTTCAAAACCTAATGCGCCTTTGTTTATTTGGGTTTGATTCAATTGACATTCTAGCAAGGCGTGATGTCTATCATTTTGGTGATACCAACGTTCACTTCTCGTTTTCCTCAGATAGATTCTTCGGGCGGGTCGCACTCTGCAAGCTTTTGGAAAGGGTTTTTGGTCAGCTGTATTCCTGTCTTACAATTCCGGGCTCATCACCCTTGAAAAACGGCATAAAACTCTTCAAAGATGACCAATTATTTTGATCGATCTTTCTACAGACCGTGGCCATCGAGTTCGGCGCAGTGCTGGGTGTTATTTTGGCTGGTTTTACGGCAGATAAATATGGACGCAAGCATGCCATCAAAATGTAAGTTCTACTTCGAGTCATTGCACACACACACACAACCATCTTCACCTACGTTACCTGGAATATCATATTTGCAATCAACTGTTGGGGAGTCTCCGGACGCTGTATGTTTGCAACATCATGTGAATAAAGTTTAGACTGACCTCAGTTGTTGTCATCAACCTTCTTACAACTCCGTACATGTGACATAGAGGCGTGACATTTTTCATTATTGGTTCAGTCATACAAACCACAGCGTATGATTATGCTATGCTTGTTATCGGCCGTTTTATTGGTGGCATAGGCATCGGTACCCTTTCAATGATAGCTCCAATGTGAGCCAGCTCATCGACGTTCTCGCTTACAAAAAAAAAAAGAAAAAAAAAAAGACGTCTCTCCAGCATGACTAATCGGAAAGTCATGGTAGGTACATGTGTGAAATCAGTCCCCCTAATGTGTGTATTCTACCATCTCTCAACTTATATAATGCTGCACGCTTGAAGTTTTCGTGATGGATCACTGACTCCACTTTTGAATTCGTGCCATAGATCAGAGGCGCCTTGCTATCTCTTGAAGAATTTAATATTGTCGCTGGAATCGTCATAGCTTTCTATCTCACGTGAGTTAGCAAGTACATAGAATCTGATCCTCTCTCGTTCTCAACTTGATCGCTACTCGCACCAAATTTCAGGGCCCGATCTAATCTTATGATATTTCACCCTGTTGAACAGATACGGCACTCGCTTTATCACTACCGAACTTTCTTGGCGGCTTCCATTCGGACTGCAAATGTAAGTCCCGATAGTAGTCTCAGCATTACTAGGCCCACATTTGCCTTCTTGATCTTTGAACCCTCAAAAGTCTATTTGACTACATCACTACTACTGACAGTGTTGCCATTATGTTGTATTTTTGATCGTACCAGCTTACCAGCACTCATCATCCTCTTTGGCTTATCTCAATTGCCAGCTTCGCCGCGTTGGCTGGCTAATCAAGGGAGACACGATGAAAGCCTAGCCGCCATTTCAACTTTGCGTCAACTTCCAATTGATGATGTAGATGTTCGCGAAGAATGGATGAACATGCGTATTGAAGCTGAATACCAGCGGGAGATGGAAAAGTTTCGCCACGAGCGTCTCTATCCGAAACCTGCATCGCTACGTGGAAACCACGAAGGCGGCGATTCTGATGCAGATATTCCTCACGGTCAACGACCAGATATGTGGAAGGAGATCCACTTAGAATGGTTGAAATGGGGTGACACTTTCAGGTCTGGATGTTGGCGGCGTACTATGGTCGGTGCTGGTGTGAGTCTTTCTCATGCGAGTAATCTTCTTGCTTGCTCCGTGTCCCGCCAGTTTTTCGATCCAATGAGACCTGAAGTCTCATCAATACTTGCTACCACTATATGTGTTTGACTTCGTCCCTTGTGAAATAATCATCCGACGGCTTCTACCTGCCACGTGATGATTGTTTTAATAGCTGATGTTTTTCCAACAATTCGTGGGTGAACTTCGATATCATAAGATCACGAGAAGCGCTTAGCTTATACCAAACTGATTCACGACGAGCTGATTCTACGAGATGTCTGAATCTACGATAGGTCGGTATCAACGTAGGTTATATCTGACTTGATCAGCACCACCTCTCCTTAGTCCATATCTGTACATTCCGTTGATCCAGTGACTTATTGTCTGCATGCCTTGATGGCCCAATGACTGTCATGACTTGTATTTTTATGACGCGACACCAGGCTTTGATTTATTGTCAGTACTTCATTCATCAAGTCAACTGCTTCAGTTGCTTTTTACTGTGGCTCCTTCTCGATGGGTGTAAAAACTATCAACTGACGCCACTCATACACAGACTCGCCCACTTTGTTCCAGACTTTGGGTCTTGGCTTTGAGAGCCGTTTGACAATGAGTGGAATCATGAACATCTGCCAACTACTGGGAGTGGCTATCTCATTCTTGATCATGGACAAGTTAGGTCGCAGGTCATTACTATTAGCCGGAAGTGTGGCCATGATGGCTTGTCATGGTATGTCGTTGTGCTCACTTATTCTTTTCGCGCTCTTCATGGGCGGCAAACTATGATATCCTTGAGATTGCGACGTTAATACCAATCGTCTGCCTTTACGCGCTTCTTCGCCGCTAGCCATTATTGCCATATTGGTATGGAAATTTTCGGGAAACTGGCCTGAACACCAACAAGCTGGCTGGGCGGGTGTGGTCTTAATTTTTCGTGAGCACATATCATTTCTTGAGCCACACTCCGTAAACCTTGTGTATGGGTGAGAACCATTCTCTGATGTGAAGCCAACTGCTGCTAGTCTACATGGTCTCTTTTGGATTGAGCTGGTTAGTCTTGACATTGGATTTGCCTGCAAGACTAGATCCAATCTTTAACTATTAGGTTGTATGTCGTTATATCTGAATTAACATTTTCATCTCACTTTTAAGGGGCCCAGTTCCTTGGGCGATTCCATCGGAAATTTTTCCGAGCTCGCTGCGTGCTAAGGGTGTGGCAGTTAGTACGATGTCGAATTGGATCAGTTGAGTCATTTATTGGCCTTAATAGAAGCTTCTGTATCCGCGCGTTTGACTCTGCCGTTTCTCCTGCTTCCTGAAGCTACTTACTCATGTTTCTCTCAATATACAGATAACTTGGTCATTGGCTTCATCACCCCACCAGTTTAGTTGACTTTCACGCCTTATTGTCGAGGTTCTTTTTTTTAAAAAACAAACTAATCATCACATCCCTTGGTTCGGTCTTCTTCATTGCTGATACATCTTGCTGTGCTTCCCCATTTCTCAGCTGGTTGACAAAACGTAAGCAGCGGTGTTTTTTTCCACTTTTCACATCCTGGCTTCTTTATTTTTGGATGAGATTTTTCAGGCATACAATGGTTGTCCAAGTTTTACAATGCTCACGTGACTCTTCTTTTAACACTCATGACGGATCACTTTTCCCATTTAAATAGAAAGGCGGGTACCTTTCTGTTCTTCGCGGTCAACTCAGCGCTTTCGTTTGTTTTTGTCTGGTTCTGTGTACCTGAGACAGCCCATCGGTCTTTGGAAGTTGAGTGACCTGGTCCTTTGATTTAATGTTTTTGAAAACTGCATTCTTTGGTCATAAAATCATTTAAAAATAACAAACATACTAATAAGTGGGACAATGAATAGGAAATGGATGAAGTTTTTGGCGATCAAAAAGGCGAAGAAGAGCAGAGAAAGAAGAGGTTGCTATATGAACAGATGACACTGAATGAGCAAATGTGTGATTGAAAGTTATTGTGTTGTCTCTTTGTTTGAGTTTTACTGTGGAAACATTGTATCGCGCATCAACATATGATCACAGTAAAGGCATCCGCATTGCGCTTTTTTCAGTGTATCCGGTTTTTTTTTTTTTTTTTCTCCTTTGATTTGCTTTGTTGAAATGAAGAAGTAGGTAATTAGTCAATACAATTTCAAGTTGAAGATTAGTTGGAACTTGAGCACAGAGTATTTCATAGAATAGTATCTTTCATCTTCACTGAAGTAATACATGTATCAATCAAGTCAAAACAAAATTTAGGAACTGTTATGTTGTGTGAAGGATCAAGAATTTCATTTTTTATTTTTTCACTTCTGAAACTAAATATTTTGAGATGAGGAATTATATTTTGGTTAGCATTTGAACAATTCAAAGTTTATTACATAAAAACTCTCCATCTATATATAGCGAAAGCTTTCTGATTATCCTGTTTACACTTTGAGGCTGTAGTCTTCTTACATTTGCTATTTTTTTTTTTTTTCAATAACATGAGGGAGACTTTCATGAAGTCCTTGAATTCAATTTTTTACTACCAAACTCTAAAAACTCCAATGTTTGACTCTGAAGCTCCCTGTAGCGCCCTCTACCAATTCACACTCCAATGTGCACCGCGTGTGTCCAAACAGACTGATGATCACTGTTACCCAAGTCCTGGTTGATGTTAATAGTTCTGATGATGAGAAGTATATTGAATGATTAAATCTGTCTATTTGACAAACAAGAATGAGTGTGTTAGAGGTGACTGAGTGTGTTCTGTGACTAATTAATGTGATATGATCCATAATGTGATTAAACTAGAAATATGAATTTAAAATGAGGATTATACTACCAATTCCTTACTTTTTCTATCTATTTAAATCCACTTTCGGTACCTTTCACTTCTTGTTGTCTTCCTCACTTCGGATTGGTCTTCTTTGCTTTCCCCCTTCCTTAACTCATTCCCTCTCACACCATGTCTCACACCACTTCTGAACCACTCTCCCTTCAGAACCTCACTCAAATCTTACCCTCCAATTCATCCATCGTCACCATCCCCTCTCAGGATTCCATTGTCTCCATCCTACATGCCCGACACCGTGCTGACCTCAACGACATCTACATCGGTCAAGCTACCTTACTTCACATTAACCCCCTCAAGCCTACTACCGACCTCAACGATGACTCGGCCCAGTCCTACCTTCTTCCGACCCTCGGCGCTCAACCCTCCGACAATCTTCCACATCTATATCATCTTGCTGCTCGCGCTTTCTTCACTATGCGCCGTACAGGGAGAACTCAGGGAATTGTTTACAGGTACTTTGCATCCATATCATCTCGTACCTTCATCAGTTTGCTCATTCATGCCTTTCTATCTTGCACAGTGGTCTGTCAGGCTCCGGCAAGACCATGAGCATGTCCCTCATCAGTAACCAGCTCATCCGTCTTGCCAACCCCCATGGTCCTTCCTCCGAAAGTTCTAGACCGGCTGACAAGCTGGCCCGACAGCTGCCTCACTTCTTTCACCTCCTCAGTTCATTCACTCAGGCAAAGACCTACCAAAACTCGACGGGCTCGCGCATCTCGACCATGTTCGAAATCCATTTTGATAATCTTGGCCAGCTTGCTGGTGCAAAGGCTCTCGTCTTCGGCCTCGATAAAACCCGGCTTCGGAATCCACTCCGATCTTCGCACGATCGAGCGTTCGACGTTTTTTATCAGTTGATCGCCGGCCTAAGTCCGTCGGACGACCGCGAACTGATCCATCTGATGTCTCAACCGTCTCAGTATGGGCTCCTGGCTTCATCTGGTTGCTATCGCCTCACAGATCGTCCCGAGGCAGACCCCATTGCTTTTGAGGAACTCAAGGCGGCCTTCAAGGCACTTGGATTCAAGCAGAAACACGTTCAGGCCATCTTCAAGCTCCTCTCAGCTATTCTCCTGCTCGGGAACCTCGACTTTGACCTCTACACGTCCCGAGATTTCCAAGATCAGTCGGCGTTTGTGACCGATCCGGAAGCACTGGGGCTTGTCGCTGATCTGTTGGGTGTCGGCTCCGAAGAACTGGCCCGGATCCTCACAAATCGGGTCCAGTACATCCGCAAGGAGACCGTTACTGTTTTCTTGCGCCCTGATGGTGCTCGACGACAACGAGACGACTTCATGAACGCACTCTATGGTATACTCTTGGCATACGTGATTGAAACAGCAAACCACAAACTGTTCCCGGGCGATGAAGTGATCCAGGACATCCAAGCTCAAGGCGGCAGCAGCATCATTCAACTTGATCTACCTGGTCTCCAAGGTCGGACCGAACAGCTCGACTCTGGCCCGACCAACGCGCTCGAAAGGCGTAAATCGGTTCGCAACTCGACCCTTCTCGGCCAGGCCAAGGGTTTCGGTGCCTCGGGCTACGAGGAGTTTTGTATTAACTATCAAACTGAGCTTGTTCAGACTTGGCTGAACAAACTTAACTTTCGAGATGAGGAGTCCAAGGAGTGTGCGGACGGAATCTTGTTGCCCAAGATCGAACTGGTTGACCTCGCCTCCTCTCGGCTCGAAATGCTTCGGGGTGGACTTCTAGGTGGGAAAGCGGATGGAAAGCCGGGCGGGATCGTCGGTGGCCTCACCAAAACAGCCCATTCACATCGGAAGGGCAAATATGCGACGATTGAGGAGGCCGACAATGACGTCCTGGACGGCATGCGCTCTCACTTTGCTTCCCACTCTAGCTTTATCTCCCGCCCTAATCACTCCACTTCCCAGTCTGTTTTTGGTATCCAACATTGGTCGGGCCCGGTGAGCTATGACATCATAGGCTTTGTCGAATCAGACCTCGGCCTCGTCGACGTTGAGTTCGTTAGCCTACTCCGGAATAGCGCCGATTCCTTCATCTCTAGACTCCTCTCGGGCCCTTCTCTTGCTCTCGACCGTCATCCACTTGACCATTCGGTAATTGTCGGAGCCCAAGTCACTAGTAGTCCGCTTCGTCGACCCACGCCTGTCATTCCCACATACCCTCAAACCACTCTCGAACATAGTGCGTCGCGAGGTCCAACACCTGCCGCATTCGATTCCACGGCTCCGCTGATCGACAATACCGTTGTTCAGTCGACTTGCTCCCAAATCAATGCCACCATCTCCCAGCTCATCTCACACTTCAACCAGTGCCAGCTTTGGCAGGTCTTGTGTATGAAGCCCAACGATGATCTCTTTGCCGGTCATTGGGATTCGGTTCGAGTTCATGCTCAGCTACACTCATTCAATGTTGCCGAACTCGTGGCGCGTAAAAGACAGGAGTATGTGATCGACTTTGATTCTAGTCTGTTCGCAATGCGTTTCAAGTTACTCGGTACCGAGCCAGCCGAGATCCGGACACATCTCTCGGGCGAGGGTTTTGGTTGGACAGAAGGCCAAGAGTATGCGATCGGACGGTCCCGGGTCTGGTTGAACTTTGAGGCTTTTAAAGCGCTCGAGGATAGGCTGGCGGCCGAGGACGGGGTACAAGGTGGATCGCCTGATCGTCGAAGAAGGTCGATCGCTGGGCACTTGGCTGGTATCTCGCTTCCGTCCCATGGCGCTCAACCTGGTTCGTCCTCAGGTGATGCGTGGGGTGACCTTGGGTATCATCAGTCTTCTGGGAGTCGTGAGGATTTATTGAACAAGGGGTACGATGGCAACACGAATATCCCACAGTCACCAGGCTATATGGACCATCAACTTGGAACCTCGCCCTACGGCACGTCCGGTGAAGCAGCTCGTAGCCAGGTATGGGGATCCGAGTACGAACAAAAGCTACAGGGGCGTGGGGGGGTTGGTGATTCAAATGAGAAGGATGCACGATTCAGTGATATTGGATTAACGAAAGATGGGGAAGCAGGACCGATGTTGAATGGCGAGAAGTCTCAGGCCGTGGAGGAGGTCGAGTCTAGCAAGTCACGTCGGACATGGGTCACATTGGTGTGGATCTTGACGTTTTATATCCCAACTTTTGCCTTGAGCACGCTCGGTCGAATGAAGCGGCCGGATATTCAGATGGCTTGGAGAGAAAAGGTGGCGCTATGTATGATCATCGCGCTGTTGTGTGGAAGCGTCCTGTGAGTTATCTCTTGCTCTGTCCACCTGGCCTGCGCGATTGCAGAGTCTTATACACATTTTTCTTTTTTATTTCTCGACTGTGCGATTCAGGTTTGTAATCTTAGGACTGGGCAAGCTCCTTTGCCCAAATTTGGCTAAGGCATGGAACCTCACAGAGCTCGGTTACCATGCGCAAGGAGATGACTATTTTGTGGGCGTAAGAGGATCGGTGTACGACATGACAAAGTTCTGGCGTGGTCAGCACTCAGATATACTTGCCCTACAATCCACAAGCTCCGACATGCTTTCACTCGCCGGTCAGGATCTAACGAACTACTTCCCACCTCCGTTGAGGCTCGCATGCGCCAATGTCCAGTCCGATCTCGTCACGATCACATACGCCAATTGGACGGCTGAAGTGCCGAACGCCGTCCACGTCTCGGGCTCAGCTCAAGTGGTCAAGTCCTCGCAGCTCGCCAAGGATGACTGGTATCCCAACCGCTTCCTACCTTTCATGACTTCTTTCTACAAGGGCCCGGTGGTGTATTCTAAAAAGACGCTTGCGGGACTAAGCGAGAACCGCTCAATTGCAGTATATGAAAACGGGGTATACGATATCTCGGACTACCTCTACACTTACAGCCTACAGAACCAGAACCAGCAATTTCTCTACCTTGACAAGTCAATAACTGATTTGATACAACAACAGCCGGGCGTAGATCTCACGCAAGAAATCAATAAACTCCCGCTCAACTCTACCGCCAAATCAGCCTCGCTTGCGTGTATGAGGAACATGTTTTATCTCGGTGAGCTCGACTTTCGCGAAGGCCCACGATGTACCGTTGGGAATTACATCCTGCTCGCTTTTACGATCCTGATTGCAGCAGCGGTAGTGGCCAAGTTCATTGCGGCGCTTCAGTTGGGTACGAAGCGGATGCCGGAGCTGAAGGATAAGTTTGTGATCTGTCAGGTGCCGTGTTATACGGAGGGAGAAGAGTCATTGAAGAAGACGATTGACTCACTCGCGACACTGAAGTATGATGACAAGCGTAAATTGATCTTTGTGATATGTGACGGAATGATCATCGGTTCCGGTAACGACCGCCCCACGCCTCGCATTGTGTTAGACCTGCTAGGAGCCGACCCATCGATCGACCCCGATCCGCTACTCTTCCAGTCTGTTTCTGAAGGATCTAAGCAGCTGAATTATGGGAAGGTCTACTCGGGCCTGTACGAGGTTGATGGACACGTGGTGCCGTATGTGGTCGTCGCTAAGGTTGGCAAGCCTTCGGAGCGTTCGAAGCCGGGTAATCGAGGCAAGCGAGACAGTCAGATTATGTTGATGAGATTTTTGAACAGAGTTCATTTCGATGCGCCAATGTGTCCGCTCGAGCTCGAGATCTGCCATCAGATCAAGAACGTGATCGGGGTTGAGCCTCAGCTCTACGAGTTTGTGTCTTCCTACCTTTTTTAATACTCCAATATAGACGCAGACCTTTTTTCATGACATAATGAGGTATGCTGACTTGAGACTGGACGCCTCCTCTCTCGTTTCTTTCTCAGGTTTTTATTCACGATCGATGCTGACACGGAGGTGTATCCGGACGCGTTGAACCGGCTTGTCTCGGCGGCGTCTGATGATGGACGAATCATTGGGATCTGTGGTGAAACGAAGCTTTCGAACGAAAAGGTTTCATGGTGGACCATGATCCAGGTTTATGAGTTGAGTATCGGTTGGATTTTTCTTTTCCCCTGCGACTTTAAGTGTTTGTTTGTTTGTAATATGCTGATGTTTTTTTTTCACCTACGTCAGATATTATATCTCCCATCATCTTGCGAAGGCTTTTGAGTCCTTGTTCGGGAGTGTAACTTGTTTGCCAGGTTGTTTCACGCTCTACCGAATTCGGTCCGCTGACAAGGGAAGACCGCTGGTGGTCTCGACCTTGATCATTGATGAATATGCAGAAATCCACGTCGATGTGAGTAGCTCGGTTGGGGTTAAGGCAGTGTTGCAATTTGATATTGACTTTAGTGGAATGGACATGTTTTTGGGGGTTTCTCGTTATAGACGTTGCACAAGAAGAATTTGTTCTCACTCGGTGAAGATCGATTCTTTACGACATTGCTCATGAAGCATTTCCCGCATTACAAAACCAAGTTTATCCCCGATGCTACCGCCATGACCGCCGCTCCCGAGACTTGGGCAGTGCTTTTATCCCAACGACGACGATGGATCAATTCCACGATTCACAATCTAGGCG
The DNA here is from genome assembly GCA_015951145.1 of Cronartium quercuum f. sp. fusiforme G11. NCBI lineage: Eukaryota > Fungi > Basidiomycota > Pucciniomycetes > Pucciniales > Coleosporiaceae > Cronartium > Cronartium quercuum. Next base: position 19,084 of record MU167330.1, read on the forward strand.
AGCTAATGTTCTTGAGCGACATGTGTGGCTTCTGCTGTTTCTCTATGCGATTTTTCGTCTTCCTTGATCTCGTCGGTACCATTGTCCTGCCCGCCACTACGATTTACATTGTCTACCTGATTGTCGTCGTCTCGACTAAGCAGGCTGCCGTGCCCATCATCTCACTTGTCATTATCGGGGCAGTATATGGGCTTCAAGCAGTAATTTTCCTGCTGAAGCGCGAATGGGGCCTGATATTTTGGTTGATCATCTACCTACTTGCCTATCCGATTTACTCTTTCTTCCTCCCGATCTACTCCTTCTGGAACTTTGACGATTTCTCGTGGGGTAACACGCGTGTAGTGGTAGGCGAGGGGAAAAACAAGAAAGTACTTGCAGACACGGATGATATGGAGTTTGACCCGTCAATGATCCCTTTGAAGAAGTTTGGTGATTATGAGGCGGCGATGTGGGAGGAGGAGACAAAAGCGAACGACTCCTACCGACGCCGGCCCGAGTCCGTCGGTGGCTTCTCAATGGCCAGTAGGCCGTTGAACCAACACCTCTCTCATCACCCCGGCGCCGGATCGCTCACGCCCTCGATGAATCGGAACATGATGGACGTACAGGCGACGGGTGACTATTACCGCGATGGCCCAGCGCGCTCGACCCACCATTCCTTGCTCCCTTCGCGGGCAAGTGGGCTAGGACATATGCATGCGCCCTCGCATCATGGAAGCCAAATGGGTGGTATGGGTGGGCACATGTCCATGATGGGTATGGGTGGACCGGGCTCGATTGGGTTTGGACAAGGGCCGATGAGTTTCATGGGCCCTCGGCCGGGTATGGGCCTTGGTGGGCCTGGGTCACTTCGGGGCTCGACGATGGATATCTTGAGTGGTGGTGGACCAAGTGGTGGAATGATGATGAGCGGTTTCCCATCGATGGGTGGTATGGCAGATTTGCACGGAAGAAATATGAGGTGTGTTCTAAAGTATTTCATTTCTATTTTTGAAAGTGTTTGAAGAGCTGACAGAGTGGTTTGTCTCGATTTATAGTATGTTTAGCATGGGTGGAGGGATGATGGGAGGGGCGGGACCGAACATGATGATGATGGGTGGTGGACCAGGTGGAGCAGGGATGGTAAACACGAACCCGAATCCCAACCCGAGCGACGAGGAGATTGTACAAGCGATTCGGTCTTACCTCTCAACTCAAGATCTCATGAGAGTCACCAAACGATCGGCGAGGGAAGCGATTTCGAATTGGTTCCCCAAGTTAGTCTTGACTTCATTATCTTAAGGATATTTGTCTTCAAATCCTTCTTCGGAGGGGAGTATGCTGATTGCCTTTGGGCTTTATCTTATAGTGCCAATCTGGCAGAGAGAAAAGCATTTATCAACGAGAAGATCGATAGCATCTTGGCTGGAAATTAGATTTCTTTTTATGAGTTTCTTTGATGAGCTCATTTTTCGGCGAATGAGACAGACAGTTACGACGTGTTAGTGATGATGATGAGATGGTGGTAGTGTTGTATTGTATCGTGTGTGTTTGTGCATTGTGGGCATGATTATCCCCTTTTTTTGTTTTTTTTTGTTTTTTTTCTTTGGGTCGTTTTCATCTCTTTCTTCCCTTCTTTACAGCAAACGTACCCTCAGTAGTTTCTGTTTCTTGGTCCATTTTTTTTTTGGCAAGATCATAATCATTCTGGTCAGAAGGTCTGACTTACTTTCACAAATATCTCTCTCCTTGTCCATTTTCATTTGTCTAAGATCTTTGTCTATTATTATTATGTCTCATGTGGTGGTGGTTGGATTTAGAAGATACTTTGATTGTTACAGTTGCAGTGTACATCCATATAGTCAAAGTAGTTCATGGTAAACGAATATCAGATTAAGTTCATTCCTCCTGCCGATAAAACATTGAGAAGTCCTCCAAGTTTATACGAAAGCCAGACTTGGGCAATTTTGGTGGGTATCCGACATTATTGCCCGATCCGGTGGCACCCCAAAACCCTCACGGGGTCATTTGACAACTCATCGCCACCGCCTCGGATCAGTTACCAGCTCCGCATTTATCAGTCGCCACAATACCTATCGTTCCCCTACAACGCATAGCCCAGGATGCGACACGATGCTGCCATCGCCTTGCTTGCGTCAATCTTCGAAGATGTCAATATCGATCGACTGGTTGAAACGCTCGAGTCCACGGACGGCAATGTGGAGCTGGCTATTGAACGGCTTGTCCAACGGCCAACGCCCAACAAACGGTCGCGCCAGTCACCGGTCAATAAGCCAGTTCCTTCTTCGAAATCGCTCTCCCCAGATAATACCAAGAAGGCGAAACTCATGACGATGGATGCGTGGTTATGCGATGGCAGCAAAGCAACTAGTTTGTCTTCAGTTGGCAGTTCGCACGACGTTAATCATCAAGTTCCTTCGTCCCGACTTCTCTACAGAAGCCCAATCAGCGAGGATACAAATCGAAGCAAAATAAGCTCTCATCCACCTCGCTCACTCACTGATGTCTTGGGAGAATCATCAGATATGGCCTCCGCGGGTCCGTCCAAGCAGTCTAAGAACCTCTTATCACTTCCGCCCCTTCACCTTGCAACTCCGAGAGACGTTTCGAATCAGCTGCCTTGTTGTAGTCTTTTCTACAACGTATTACCAAAAGAATTAGCTACCCGATTATACCTCAACATGATAAGCGATTGCCAAGGTCAAGGTCAAGACAATCTACCATGGACAAGAAATCGGTGGTGGCTGAATGATCGTGAAGTTGAGAGCCCACATTCGACAGCTTTCTTCGTATCTAATTTACAAGGGAAAGCAGATGATTATGCAGTCGATTATGCTGAAGTATACTTTAAAGCCTCTTCTCATTCCTTCAAGTTCAAAGAATTATTGCTGACATGGATTATTTGAATGATCAGTCAGCCCAATACTGGTATGCCGGGAAGGCTTTGAAGGCTGACGCGAAACCGCGATATTTCTTGGCTGAAATGGAGGAAGCAAAGGGTATAATCGAGCCAATGGTAAACAAACTGCTTCGGAATGATCTCGACATGCTTAAAATGGCTCAGCGAGTAACCCCTCTGAATCCGGTTCAGCGATTTTCTTCTGAGTGGGATGGTGATTGGAAAGCAAACGTGGCAGCCTCCAACTGTTATCGTGGCAGTAAGGAAAGTGTAGGATGGCACGCTGACCAGGTGCAAAATGGTTTTTAGTTGCCTCTGTTTTCATGTGTGTTCAGTCATTCACTGATCATATTCACATGTGGTGGTGAGCCAGCTCACATATCTAGGTCCATATCCCACTATCGCATCTCTCTCTTTGGGAACTGGTCGCCAATTCAGGTTACGCGCAGTCCGCAATATGAATGACCCTAATGCTGCCACACCCCGCACATATTCCATCTTCTTGCCGCACAACTCACTTCTGATCATGCATGGAAGTTGCCAGGAACGATATAAACACTGTATTCCAACCCAGAATACTCTCGACGTTTTCAAGCCTTCAACAACAAACGCAGGGAGTCATATCGAACGAATCAATATCACATTCAGGTTTTATCGACCTGACTTTCGGCCTACGCGCACAATCAACACACCTAATGAACTTCATCCCACGATGTTGATGGGTACTCCAAAATGTCACTGTGGTATACCAACTATTCTTCGTGCTGATCAAAAGGGTAAGACTTTATCTGCGATTTCCGGCGCGAACTTCCAGACACAATCAACATCAAAGTTTCGCGTCGAATCAGTATTAAACCCTGAATCCAAATTTCAATTCTTTTGGCAATGCCAGGGTGGACTTCAAAATCAAGGCAAAGGTTGCGGCTATTTTCGCCTCATGAATATTCAACGCGAGGGTCGAGGACCTTGCTTGGGAGTTGAACGTGCAAAGCAGCTTTCAATTCCTCCCAGTGGTATAAACCTTTCTGTAAATTGACTCTCATGTACACAAAGATCACTGAAAGCTTATGTGTGAGTCAAAGCTTTGAGGATTTTGCACCATTACCCTCTTATGGTTAGAATCAATTAAAGTTTTGATGTTTGTTTTATTGGTCAGTAGCATTGTAAAAATGTTTTTAAATCGCACATTCACAACTTATTCCAATAGCCTAATTTTTTTGAACAAATCATCAGTACTGTACTTATATGTATACACCCCTTTCCTCTAAGGAATAGTTTTTTTTTTTTTCTTCAGTCAGAACTTTACTACTCGTTTTTTTTCATGTAACCTATATCCTACTTTATCAGTTTTGTTTAGATCAGAGTTACTTGTGTATTTATTGTTCTGAATTTTTTACCTATATAATACTGTATGTAACAATTTTTTCAGTTTGTAAACATCAATCATAAGCTTTGTTTTTAATTCAAAAGAAGCTTGTGTGAATCATAACTAAAACATCTTGGATAGAAGATTTTTACTTTTTTTTTTTGAGATCAGTATATAGGACATGCTGAAAGCTATATAAAACCAGTATGTATGAAAAACTTTTTTATTTTTTATTTATTTTTTTTTTAAAAAAAAAAACTCCCCTCAATTAAAACTCCTTGGTGGAGATCTAGTCTAAGGAAAGAGCTAGATCCTCATCAAAAAAAAAAAAATGAGACTCTTAATTTTTCTTATTATCGTAGGCTTTAGATAGCAGTCCTTAAAATAGCTAAGATTTTCAAAAGCAAGTTGCACATGTGATTTGGATGTACCGTCCGTCTTTCTTTTCGTTGGAAATGTAAACCGGCACCTCGAGATAAAGGCAATTTTAGTGATATTGCAACGGGTGCAGCCATTAGACGCATCAGAGGGTCTAAAGTATGACTTAGAAAATGATGAGATAAACCAATGTGTTCCACATGACCTGGCATATTTACAAACAGTGTAGACTGACGATTACAAGACGGTTGGACTTTATACAACTTACAAGTGGTGTATAGACAAAAAAAAAAAACAAGGGACTGGTAACATGCATGAAGGATGAAGAGAAGTTGATAATCAAAGTTCCTCTCTCGCCCCTTCTGTACCGAGCTCCTCTGTTACTCTCTTGTGTGCAGCCTCTGAAAGATCCTCTCGTTCACGTACATCTGCGTCATCTGTCTTGTCTTGTTTAAGCTGCGTTTCAGCGTGCTGAGAGCGAATGAGTTTAGTCCGATGAAGATGTGCGTCTTCAAGCCATTGAGTGATTAACTGAGCAGTGTCCTTTCCAAGTGACCAATACCCACTATTAAGCTTCTCATTAAACATTGTGATATGCCTGGAGATGATTATTGGAGGGCGTTCAAAAAAGTTTAGGAATGTGATTGACTCAATGATTCACAAGACCACCATTTTAATCCCGATGGAAATTCACTTACGCGTCAATTTCGTTACCTGCTCGGTTGTTCTGGTTGGCGGTGAAGTGCTTTCGGATACCTTGGGGAGGGGTGTTAGAGTCAGGCAAAATAATGAAGTGTCGACTGTTTGCAAACGACTTGGAACCCATCACTTGAGGAATCTCGGTATAAAAACTGTTTGCACAACCATCAGAACACTCTGACCGTTACCTGAATGATATAATAAGCGTAAATTTAGGACTTGGAAATGTGGACAAACCAATGGAAGTTAATGGTAGGTTGAGTCTCGAGAACTTGAACCATACGCTTCTTCAATAAATCTAGCTTCCACAATTCACCTACAAAGTCAAGATGACTAGATGCCCAACTTAAATTATCTGAGATCTTGTCCTTTTGCCAATAAGTTGTACCAGCAGCTGCCGCGAGACCCGCTACACCAGCTGCAGCCATACCCATCTTCCACCAGTCCGTATTGGCTTTGGAAGGCGTTTCATCTTTCTTGTTTTGGGAAACACCCTTAGCCAACGGTGAGTTTGAGCCGGAGGAAGGACCAGGTTGAGGTTGAGATTTCGATGATTGATCGGCACTGGCAGTTTGACCGGCACCCGATAGCCAACTGAGAGCACCTAAGCCGATCCCCAGCCCGCTCGCGACCTCTTGTGCACTTTTAGCATATCCGAGGTATTGATTTGCGGCATTGGCAAAGACAGCAGGATGGAGACCGTAATAGGGCGTGTCATAGCCGATGAAACCGATGATACTAGGCCAGATTATTGAATGATGTAAATCTGTCGATGCGCTCCGATCTCGAATTAGATTAAGGGTAGCATCCGCTATGACCAATCCACCCATGCTAACTCAATCAGACCACAAACCGGTCGTAGATAAGCAAAGCGATGTTGCTGTTGAGACTTTTGAACATGATCATTTACCTGTGACCGAGTAAGATGATGTAAGCCTTTTCGCGCTTTCCATCCCCCAAGCCTTCTTCTTTACGTTCCTCTGCGACGACTGCCTCACGTTCAGACGTCTTGACGGTCAGCCAGTCCAAAAAGAGTTCAGAAGCCTTAGCCTATAATTCGGAACGGATAGGTAACGTGGAAGAGCCCTAGATGTCAATATCTTGTGATATATATAAAGACGTGAATTCTCGAAGACTCCAAACTAACTAATGAGCCACGGGTATCGTAGGCTGGATAGACGATAGATTCACATCGCGTCTTAGTCCAAGTCTCAGAAGAGAGGAATTTGATTCTTTCGGGGAATGCCCCAAATGTATCATCGCCACTGAAATTCAAAGGTAAGAAGAGATTCAATGGTTCATATCTAAATATATATATAGCTAAAGAACAAGCCAGTAAGAATGTACTGACCCTTTGAAACTGTGATCGATCGTGAGATGAGATGGGCGTGAGTCTGGATGAATCGTGATGAGGCGCTCGAAGTCGTAGAGATGCGTACCCATGCAACCAGACTAAGAGAAGTAAGGTAGGCGCGCTCATGGCGGTGTTGACCATCGTTTTGGCTGCTTGAACGAGAGAGATGAGTGAAAGAATGTTGACCGTCAACACATAAACGTACACCACGGAAACTGTGAGACATGGCTTCCACGTCGAAACCAGTCTGACTACACGGCCCACGTCAGACCCTGGTGGAGAAGTTTTGGTCTCAGCCGACCAAAGAGTTTTTAGGTGCCACTGACGTAGGACCAAAAGCGCCACGTCCGTTTGATGTCTGCGGGGCTCAACGCCTTCCATGCCCCGGCGGCGGCCCGGATGTGGATTTTGCGCAGTACTCTGCGCGCTGGCTTCAACGATATGATACCATTTGGCGCTCACAAAGAGTTGGTGTACACATCAAATGCCGGCAGTAACATCAATGTCGTGGCTGCAGGTTATACGCGAGTAGGCGAGGTCAAAGTGGTGTCCGGATGACGTATCATTGATCAGGGGCCGATATACGGTGGTGGCGGTTTTGTGCCAGTCACATCTGGCTCACTGCCTTTGGACTCAGCTCAAAGGTCTTCTGGAGGTGGGTCAGATTGCTCTCTTGACTTCGAGGTCAAACGCGGAGCCACCTGGATGGGCCAAAAAGAATAAATAAAAAAAAGATTCGAAGTCTGTAAATTCAATAGTAAATGTAACTTCAATTCAGACTAATGAATCTTGAGATAAACACAAATTGTACCACTTCTGATACATTTCCTTGTCAGGAATGCCCTTTTAGAGAAAAAAAAAAACAAATTTATCTTAACTCTTTACATACCCCAGATTTTGAAATGTGTTTCTAATATGAAAATGTGAACATTGATCTCAGTAAGAAAGCAACATCCTGCACATGTCTTTGACAACTCCAATTTTCAGCTCTTTTTAGTTCCCTAAATAAAAAATAAATAAATAAACTTAATTTGTATCCAAGCCATAGCCATTCTTTGATCTTTGAGTCCCAGGTTTTCAACTCCCTCCTGAACTACTTCCCACCTGCCCAAGAAGCCAAAAGCCAACCCAAAATAAGAAAAGTATTCCTGTAAGCTCAATTTCATGAGGCTAATCAGATTGATTAAAATGATCGATATTGGTTTAGTGCTTTGCAGAGACCCAGATGATGGATGAACCAATTTCAATACTTTTCTTGACTATTGGCAAACCTGAAAGCTCCCAGCTTGCACCATAATTGAACCCACCAGGAAGTGGGAGGGATCATAAAGTGTTAGGACAAGATACATGTAGAAATGGTAAAATGTCACTATGTGTCTGGTGGGGTTCAAACCCACAACCTTAGCATGATAGCTGAGACACATACCAATGTGCTGCCTTTTACCACTAGCACAGCCCACAAACAGGTGACGTATTTTTTTTCACGTCGCACTGACATATTTGACTGAACTCCCGCGTCCACAATATGTCACCTCACTTCACTCATGGCTGTTGCATTACTGTAGCTTGTAATAACTTTGTCATCAGCTCCTAGCGTCAACATTTCACTTCAAGCCTCATCAATATCATTGCTCACTTACTCAACCTTTGACTCAAGTACTATAATGGAAGCAGAACATCAGCCTCCCCCCAAAACTTCAAACTCTGACTCTGACTGTACAAGACATTATTGATGATTTCGAGTAAGCAGACAAACTAACCATCTTTCAATGCTCAATATACAAATGACTCACTGTATATCATTCTTGTTATGGCAAGTGTAGGGTACACAGCTTCACCAAAGCCCAAACCAGGGTTAGGTTAAGCCAAACCCACTAGACTACCATGTTTGCTCGGCAAAGGGCAGTCTGGTCAACTCATCATTCCTGACCCGACTGACCTCCAACAAGCAAAGAGAGAGAAGAGAGAGAGAGAGAGAGAGAGAGAGAGAAGAGAGAGAGAGAGAGAGAGAGAGAGAGAGAGAGAGAGAGAGAGACTCACATGTGCCTCACGATAACAATTTTTAACCTACTCCATTCTATTTTTCAGGAGTCAAGTGTTCCAGCATGCACAGTTGCTTAGCCAAGCTGAGATAGTGTGTATTTATTTACATATTATGTATTGACATTTGCAAGAGTAGATGAGTTTGAATGAGTTCTGATGAGCACTGGTGCTGAAGTTGTGGGTAGCAACACAACTTAGCATGAGTTGTATGTATATTCATGTATGCATGAGTGAAGTGGGGTGACATATTGTGCATGCAGGACTTTGGTCAAAAACATCAGTGTGACATCAAAAAAAAAATGTCACCTGTTTGCAGGCTGTGTAGGCAACAGATACTTGTGGCTACCATAGGTGCTTTCTACATGTGTAGATGTGCTCATGGAGTCAACTCAACAGTTCCCTCATACTGTGGTGATACATCATGTAAGCATAGATTGGTCTACATTTCAACAGTATGTCCATGCAAAGCTTGATTAGCCATTGAGGTAGCAAACATATGAAGTGCATCACCAGCAATTTAGATCCTTCCTTCAAGCCTGCAGGATGTGTGACCTAGAAGTGTAAGTTTGATCAAATGAATGCAGTCAGCCAACTACTTACTTCAGCTTCAGTTGTAATGTCCACACACTGTGTCAGCCCCTGAGTACTTAAGAAGTACCATGGAGCTGCAAATGTTGATATGAATATATCCTTACTACACCTCATGGCTCAGTCTTGAGAGCTGTAACTGAGAATTCACTGTAGACTTGAATTAAAGGTGTATATTACAGTATGAGTACATGTACAGTAACCTGCTGTAGACCATAAACTCAAACTGTAATAACATACAAGAGCTTATGTACTAGTAACAACAAGACATAGTAAACTCTTGCCTTGTAATGAGTGTATGCTCATAAAGGATAAAGGGTAAGAATATAACACATGGATCTGACCTCCTCTACAGGTGGAGGAGGATCTGCATCATGAAAATAAACTTCAACTGTCTGGATAACCATAAAGGATATTCTAGATTTTCTATGTATTTAGAGAACTCTTAGTCAATTACTATTATAAAATAGTTTGTTGATCCATTCTCATCTTCAGAAAGTCATCTTCTCTTTGTATTCATCAGTTTCTTCAATTCTTTGTTCTTGTAAGGTGCAAAGCTAGAACCTTTCCTCATGACTTACTATCTATGCTTCCTGAAGGCTTTTCAAGTGTTGAGATAGTAAGTAGAGGATAAACCCTGAGGCTGGGATTGGCCATCACTGCTAACAAAAACTACTAGGACAAGGTTGTTCTAGAAATCCTAGGACAAAAACTGTCTGAGGAAACCTGGGACAAGCCTGTCCTCACTGCCAACATATTTTCATCGCATGGAAGCTTGCTATGTAACATAGCATGTCTTCATGTGATACTATGGACCATTTTTCAAGGTCCCTTCCTTGGAAAATAGACCTATTGCAT
>MU167330.1:97535-113886 GCA_015951145.1 Cronartium quercuum f. sp. fusiforme G11
AAAAAAAAAAAAAAAAAAAAAAAAAACAGAAGAGAACAAGAAAGACGAATCGATCAAAACAACGGATTGAGAGTACAAGGTACGAACGAGACAGTAAGAGTACATGAACCATAGGCTGGAAAAGATCAAATGCTCTGCGATAAGGTGGTGGTGATATAATAGTACAAGGTTTGAAAGTGAGAGTGAACTAGAACGAGAGTATGATTGTTAAAAGAACGAATGCAAAAATGAATGCCAGATGAGGTGTCAGAGGCGGGATGAGAGATCTGAGTATAATGAGAAGGGAGAAGAACCAGTATCAGAAAGTGACCACCGTAACATCGCCATGGCCGGGTCCCTTGGCAGCTTTCTTGTCAACCACATCAAGTACCAATCGAGCGACCACCTCCTCGACCTCCTCTTGATGCGTTCCTGAAGTGATCCCAACTTGGTTTCCAGCTTGTCGACCACTTGGACCCGGAAGGGTGACCGTCTTACGGGATATGATTTGAATCGGCATCAAACCGATATCATTCTTACCAGGAATACCCCATACCTTACCAAAATAAGAGCAAAAAATAAAATAAAAAAGTGGTTTGATCAGTATCAGACCTCACCAGATATCATATAATCAAACGCCACATGACGCGCGACTCACCTCGTATTCCCTAGCGTCAAAATGAAGCCATTCAGGAAGTTGTTTCCTATCCTTGTCCGGTTGGGCGGGAAAGTGAGTCAAAGCAAAGTATCTTTTATTTCCTTCGTTGACAGGATTCTGTTTACGTCCAGGCGATCCGGTCATTTGAACAGATGGTGGTCGATTGATGCTCGGGGTCATATGGAAGGGTTCCCCGACGCCAACCTTGACGACGACTGGCCCGCTATTGCGCGAAAACGCTCTCTGACCATGGGGAGATGAACTGGATGGATAGCTGGTCGGATTAGTAGAAGGCCCATTGAAAAAGTTTTCAGAGTTAGGATTCGGTGATTGGTTTGGAATTTGAGGGTCTTGAGCCGAGTAGCTTGCGCTGAGTGGGGATGGAATGGCAGGAGATGATGGATTCCAGTGTTGATCTCGAGGGGAAGAAAAGAAGATGGCTGAGGTTGTCGGTGAACCGTTGACGGGTTCCGGTGGCGTGTAAACCGAATGGGCACTCAAACGATGGCTTCCTCCGATATCACACTCACGTCGAAGTGGAGTTTGCATCCGATTTTCGTCATCTTCCTCATACGCATCTTCCATTGCGTCACCATGAACCACAGAAGACGAAATGCGACGAGGGAGGGGCGCTCCGTTTTGGCTAGGGACACGTTGACTCTTGAACGCAATCAGTCTTGGTCGCAATGAAGAGCCGGAATCTGCCTCACTGGCCGTCACCGGGCCCGAGTGGAGTGACTCAGGAGTGATTTTCTTGTAGCTGGCAGTCTTGATTGCCCCCAGTGACTCTGATAAGGCCATAGCGTCATCCTCGCTCGTGTTCGTGTCCGAGTAAGATCCACTACCCTGATCGACCACCATCCGGATAGTCCCTACATCCACGCCGTCAGATTGACGCTCTGGCTCTAAGGATCGACTGGCGACTGGCTTGAAATCTTTCCGCCTACGGGGCACTGAGGCAGAAGGTTTCACGAGCCACTTCCCGGTACGCTTTGGACTTCTTGATGAGGGACTTTCGCTGTCCTCGCCTTGAGTATCTGAATAAAACAAACTTGAACTTCCAGTAGTGTTCCAGCTCGAGCGTTGATCGTCGGTAGATGTGGCCGGATCACGTCTCGTTCGATTAGCAGGAGGGACGACCTCTTCCGAGTCGTAATCATCATCATCATCCTCTTCTTCGTCGGCAACCTCGTCTTCAGCCTGACTAGGATCTGACATTGTCAAAACGTTGATGACGCGATGATCAGGTGCAACGATTCCAAGACCACGGAGAGAAGGGTGAGAAGACGAGCTTTCCCGTTCAGGACGAGAGGGTCGAGTGAAAACATTGAAGATGTCGAGGCGTTTGAGGGCGTTTTGTGGGGTTTGTGCACGACCTGTCATCGCAAGCTCATTCGGGGTCACTATCATCATCGGCCCACCCACCTCCTCGTCTCCTTTCCATTTCGGCGAATTGGTTCCAACAAAAGTATCACCAAGGCTCAAGGGAGTTTGCTTGGCGCTGCTCGGCTTGGTCATTTCAGACTTCTCTCCTGGATAAGCGTAACGTGTATGGTAAATATTCTCTTCTTCGCGCTCGCGTATTCCATCCGCCGAACAGTATTTTCGGCAGTTTCGCATGATCAATATTAAGAGCATAATCCCACCCACAGAGCCAAAGATGATTGCGATGGCTAGTTTACTGCTATCGGACAAGCCATTACTGGACGAAGAAAACAAAGAGTCGGACTCTTTATCAAACCGGATCGGTAATTCTGCTACAGAATGTAAACCGTTCAATCCCGTAGCCTCTAAAGTGACCGTTATCGGGGTGCTACCGGTGTCATAGCTATTTGGCGGTGTTCCGGATAGGGTGAGAGGATAAGTAGTGAAATGTATCCAAGGTAGCGCTTCCGGTGGAGAAACGTGAGCGAGGGAGTACGTGGCATTGAGGTTGGAAGTGTATTGATTCAAATCAAGAGTGAAGGCTTGACCTGGTTGCACGTATAATGGAGGCAAGACAGGGGCAGTGAAAAGGCCAGGGAGGACTCTCAGTACGACCTGAGTGGTGACGTTGTTGTGACAACTAGGGGTGTTAAAGACGACGGGTATGGTGAGATTGGTTTGAGCCAAGAGTGAGGCGGGAAGTGTACCAGTAATCGAATGTTGTTCTTTATCGTGAGACAGATAAGGTGTGCCCGAAAGATCAACGCTTTCTATGATTGGGGTTGACTGATTTCGAGGAGTTCCATCAACATTGAAATTGGAAATAGGGATTGTATAGTTGATGATACTCTGGGCCGTAGCATTAATTGGTGGCAGAGGCTGGACAAGGTCGAGAATGTGTTGGGTGATGGTGAAGGTAAAGTTTTGCTGAACGTCACCATACCCCAAATGATCACTTCCATAAACCACAATTGTCACCTCGTTCTGCTCGTTGGGACTCACTCCGTCAAACGTCGCGGTATTCGTGTTGAATTTCATCCAACTCGGTAAACTTGTGGTGCCGGCCTCGTACGCAGTATAATAGATATCAGCTCCTGAGGTAGTGACAAACGTGTCTGGCAAAAGACCTATCGACCACGACCAATTTGGAGGTACGGTGATTCCATTCGTCGCATGGTCAAACTTGGCAGACCCCAAGACAGCACCATTTCCGAGTTGAGTTGCCAAAGGAAGCTTGACGCGAGGAGGAGGGCTATCAACGACTAGCATGTTAAAATTGTCCGAAACGGAGCTCGAATTGTTGGCATCGTGCGCAGTGATCACCACATTGATGCTCCCGAGCCGGGACGCGTCCGGGGTTCCCTGAATGGTGGCCAAATCAGAGCTAAAGCTCGCCCATGGAGGAAGGTTTCTGACGGAATACGTCACGCCAGAGTTGCCAATCGAGCTGTTGAAAGTACCAGCAAGGATAGACCATGAGAATGGTATTCCAACTCGTGCAACAGGAGGCCTTTGATCAGCGAGAGGGTGTACCACAGCAAGCCTTGTGGACGGTGAAGCTAACGTGGATAACGCGACACTGAAAATAGAAAGCAGATGAAGTATCGTATGCATAATGGCAAGAGTTTTCTGTTGTGTTGTTGCCAGATTCTTGTTGATCATAAACGTAGTGGTTTCAACGAAGCCTGATTTGACTGTCACTGACCAAGACTAAAGAAGTGGCTAGCGATCCTTTTAGCGGTTATTGACTTGGTATACGCGACATTGAGAGAATGAGAGAAGTTAGTTTTCGTTGAGAAGAAACTTTCTTATACGCGCATTGTAACTCTTTAACTACTCTGTCGGGACTAACCAGCAAGATTGAAAGTGAGTAAAACCGAATTACCAACCAAGTGCACAGAGGCGTACGCAAAAGCAGAAAACCGAAGGGGGCCTCAATGTGAGTCGTGAAACTGAAGAGAGAGTGAGGTAGGAACGAGGCGATCCTAAGATGGTAACGGACGACTGAAGTTTGAAAGAGACTGGCGACGACAAGAAAATAGATGTCGCAACTGAACAAATGTTTGGATGGATAAGATGGAGAGAAAAGACACAAAATAATCACCGAACAGACCAAGACAAGAACAGAAATAGAGTGAGAAAAATGAGCAGAGGCTTTAGAAGGCTCAGGTAGAGGTTAAGGTGTTGGATTGAAATAGAGATATGAAAAATCGGGGTTCAAGGAGTAAGTCAGTAAAGTGTGATAAAGGTCGTCTGGTCACGCTAGATTCATCCTCAACTTGTCGGCGTGCCTTGAACTCCGTCGGCGAGGGCAAGAAAACGTCCAACAATATTGTTCAAGGTCAAGGAAGCAACGCGGAATCAATCTTTTTCGACTTCTTCCAGGGTCAGATTCCGGTCCCACCAAACCTCAACTACCCTATCAGAGTGGCTCTGAGGACGAATATCCAGGCAATACCATAGATTTTTTTTTTTTGTAGTTGTTAGAGTTTACCATCAGATGCGACTTTCTGGGCTATTGGATGACTAGCGGCCTGTGCCTGGATAGACCTCACTCACCCTGCGCGTGTAGCTGCCGAAAAAAAAAAAAAAAAAAAAAGACGATATTTCCCGTCTGCCTTGTTGGATTCATGGGCCGCCTGTCTAGCCTCACCTCGAGCTTGGGCGTTTATGCTTCAAAGAAGAAGTGAGTCCTATGAACCTCGGAACTTGTTCTTTGTCCGGGTTTGGGATCGATAAATACCTCACTTGCTGCGCTCGTTGGACGGTCCTTGCAAAGCAAGCTCGACTCGCTTGAAAGACCAGTCCAGAATTCCTGATCGTCAATTCAGTCATGCCCACGAGCATCCCGACCGCCTATCGCGAAAATCTGCAACTTCGCGAGGTGCTTTCGATGTCACAAATGAAATGGGCGCCCTGGTCAAGAAACCTCTCCTACTAGCCTTCGTGGTTCTTGATTCGTTTTACAGAACCACTGTGAAAGAGCCTGTTGAACAATACGTCAAGATCCAGCTCTAGGGCCTGTGCGATATTCGACGAGTGGTTCACCTAAGTCAGACTCATTTCCCTTGGGCGTCCCTAATGAGGCTATGCCTACGTGCCTGAAAATAGGATACGAAGCTACACATCTATTCAAAAAAACACCGAGCTCCTCGTCTATTCTGGTGCATATCAACAGCTAAAATATTTCAGCCAAAACTCCTTTTGTGTCGCAGTTCTTTTTTTTTTTTTTTGGAAATGTTTTGGGGTTTCGGCGTGCTATTCTTGTTCATACCACCTGTGTCCATTGAGGTTTCTTATGGTGCACATAACCAAAGGTAAGTATACCGGGCTATGTCAAAACTGGCCAGTCTGTTGTGACTGTCTTCCTTGTTCGCACCTTGTAACTCAACGACACCAGTCGAAGAGTTTTCTATTGTGAGTATAAAATCATGAAATATTGATTTTAGAGCCAGTTTTGCCCACCGGTGGTTTCTCCCCAGTGTAATTTTCTTTAATGTCCCTTTTTATGTATATACATGGCAAGGAAAAAATAAAAGCATTGCCTTCTTGTTTCACGCTCTATCAAAGTAGAACTTTCCAATGTCCCTCATAAAATAATTTGGATTGTCAACCAAGAAATATAAAAATCAGTCCCACAAGCGTTCCCAGAAGCTCCCAATGCACTCGAAGATGCTAAGAACATCATCAAGAAAATGACATTCCAATTGCAATGCCACCCGTCAAATCCAATCAGTCACCAAAGTAGAGGAGGTAGAGAGATGTGATGTCGATGGAACCGGTAGTGACTTACAGGAGCAGATGAAGCAAACAATTTAGCAGGAATAGGTGGAGGAGCACCAAGAAAGTACTCTAAATCAAGGTCCCACTCCAAGTCATAATCGGAATCTGAGAGAAATTCAAGACCTGGAATTGGCTGGCAAGTTGATAATGGTGAGGAAACTTTGATTTTTTCCCAACCCGTAATGGCCGGAATCTGATTGAGGTAAAATGGGTCAGCAGTAGTTTGATTGGAACCAAGTATGGACTGGTATCAAGATTCACTTACATGTACGGATATTCCAAGACCCTTATACTCACCAAGGATACAACCACACAATATGAGTTTGAGTAGCAATATGGTACAGAGAGGAGATCCTCCAAATCTCATGATAGTGATTGAGCTATTGAGGCCTATGGTACAAGAAAAAGTTTTAGACACAAGAAGAAGTATATGATCACACAAGAAGAAGTCTATGACACAAGAGGAAATGAGATGGATGGCAAGACAAGCGCACCTGTGAGGATGGTATAAAAAAAGAGGGAATCCATCTCAACCCCAATGTGGTTACCGTTGCAGGCTAAGCTCGATCAAACCCATCACACATCGGTCCTCGGTTGGTTCGTGCCACAGAGGCTATCAGCTCGAGGCACACTGGTCACTGAGCTGGGTGTGCCTTAAAATGGAGTTCTTCCTACAGGTGGTTGAGAAAATGAAGGGTTCAAATAAATAACTGGTCTCACTCTAGGTTTAGGTTTAGGTTTAGGTTTAGCCTCGTCACCCTTCTCAACTTCAATCTCTCACCCTCAACGTTGAACAAGATGCCCTCCATGACTCTTTCTAAACGGCCCAGTCTCGACTCTCTCTTCAGCGCTGGGTCCTCCTCCCTTGAAACCTTCGATCAAGGACCTTCGCCCAGTATCGCCACGATCGACAGTCAGTTGGGTTTGCCCGTGGCACCTAACGACCCTTCACCCTGCCCCTCCACCAGTTCCAATGCCGGTTTACATGATCAGAAACCAGCCCGTTACATTGATCCCGCCCAATCTTCAGTCGTCCAGGTCTGCGAAGTACCTGGCTTATACTACCTCCCTCAATTGATCGACGAAGAGGCGGAGCGGCAGATGTTGAAGCTCGTGGCGGAGTCTAACTTGTTTTGTGGTGGGACCAAGAATCAAATGATGTTTTTTTCAAACCCTATACTCACGCCTATGAAAGACGACGATGTTTTTCCAACTTGTCGGAGCTTCACTCATTCATTCCTTAATTGGCCCACTTTTCTGGTCGAGCTCATCGACCAGCTGCCGACCCTCATCCAAGCCGCAAACCCAGGCAACCTGGATCAGCTCAACGATGCCGTCTTTGATCCTCACAAGGCTCATCTTCCTTGGCAAATCATAATCAACCTTTATCGCCCACTTGAGGGCATCACACGACATGTCGATCTGTTGGATCGGTTCGATGACGTCATCATCGGCATCTCCCTTGGCTCGAGCGCAGTGATGGACTTTGAGCGTGATGTGGATGGAATTGTTGAGCGCGTGTACCTTGAGCACGGCTCGGGCTACATTCTCTCGCGTGCCTCGCGATTTAGCTGGAAGCACGGAATCTCAGCCAATCAATCATATGACATCCTCGTAGATTCAAGTAATGGCACAGAAAGAATGGTCCAGCGATGCCGTAGTCGGGTAAGTATCACCATCAGGAGACTTCGCG
This sequence comes from Cronartium quercuum f. sp. fusiforme G11, assembly GCA_015951145.1. NCBI lineage: Eukaryota > Fungi > Basidiomycota > Pucciniomycetes > Pucciniales > Coleosporiaceae > Cronartium > Cronartium quercuum. The sequence continues at coordinate 105,074 of MU167330.1, forward strand.
AAGGTGGCGAGCTGGTGGGACACGCGGAACACTAATCAAACCCAGCTTCAATCGGGTCCAAGGACACACTGCGATCAATTTTCATGACTCATTTCCTGCTTGCCTTCTATTGTAAAGTTCCTCCTTCTAATCTGTGTCTTTCAAAATGATAATATCTTGTGTCTACATCATAATACTACATCCTTTTCTAAAAAAAAAAAAAAAAAAAAAGCAAAGATGAAAGAGCTCATGATGTCCATGTAGAATAATATGATCTTCCAGTTTCCTGAGTAAACTTCTTTGGGAGTTCTAAACAAAACCACAAGATTCACTGCATAAGATCATTGACAACACAACTTCATAGCACACCAAATTGCCTCTGCCAGAAAATTAAGATACCATATAATTCCCTAGCACCTTGGTAAGGACTAGTTCTCCAAAAAACTAAAATATGAGCAGACTTAGTTAAGTTGTACTTCAAGCTGAACCTGACTAGATATCTCACTGGGTAGATGGGGGAGATTAACTTGTTGTTAAGTAAAGTGGTAAGGGTCTGAGGGAAATTAATATTCTAATTAGGTTGTGATACTGAATTTTGTTAAACAGAAGGTGGTAAAGGCCTTTGGACCCCAGATCTTGATCATCAGTGTGTCTGATAGCACTATAGATTCTAGGGAACCCAAGAGAGTTTTCACTTACAGGGGTCTGATCAACAACAGTCACCAGCCAGTATGAGAGACTAAAGAATGGGACTGAGTGAGTTTATATAGAACAAGTGTAAGTTTTAAAAAGGGAAGGGGGATAATTTTAAGTGGATTAGGACTTGACTGAAGTAATGGTAGAAAATGTTGAAGTGTGGTCAATACACTACTGATCCATGCTATGTAAAACTACACACTCAGTTGACTAACCAACCATAACACTTGCATAGCTCTTCACATCTGAACACCAACTAGATAGCCAGCTAGTGGTCAAAGACAGCGCTTCTAGCACAGTGTCTCAGCTTATGATGAAGTCCCAAGTTTGAATCCTGGTCTAGTCATTTCTTTTCTGGCATTTGTCTTTAAGAGAAAATTCAAGCAGGCAAATTTTTATTTGTTAGAGGCTCACTGTTAGAGTGAAGAAAGACTAGGTTACTTTATGGTATGCTATTTGTTTCTGGGTAGATGAAAAAGTTTTCTTTTCTTTAAAAAAAAAAAAACTGACTTCTGCATGTAGAGTCAATATTCCTTGAAATATCTTATTTTAGGTAATTTGTTGTAGTCAAATTGTGGTTTTGACCAGTCTGATTTCATTTTTTCATTTTTTTTTTTTTCAGAGTAACCAAGGCAGGCTTTTGGTTCAAGTTTGCTTGAACTATTTTGGTCACACAAGACTTGTCAGCTATTGCATAATCTGAAAAGACCAAATTATCTCATAGCTAATTAAAACTGATTACATATCATTTACATACAGTACTGTAATCATCTTTACATATAGTACTGTATTCATCCACTGTATTTTACTGTAAGACATGAACACTCATAATTATGAGTATTACATCTAGTGAATGTAGTGTAACAACCAGTACTCATACCATAGCATTGAGATGCTTGAAATGGGAAAAATCTTTGTGGACTGGACACTTAGATATGTTTTGTTGTGATGTTTATTCCTCTTTAAGATATACCTTTCTCTCATTTGTTCACATGATTGTCTGGTTTTGTAATCATTCAGACAGACCCATATAAGTCTGTCACATGATCAAAGAAGACAAGTCTCATGGTTTTGGTTCCAGTTTGACTGTGCATGTGTATTGGTGTCAGCCATGGCACAATCTGAGGAAACCAGATTGTCTCATGACTGACAAAGGACACAAGATATACATACTGTACTGATAACATTACACATGTTATCAGTACTGTAATCACTATTTGCACACAGTACTGATAACATTACATATGAAATCAGTACTGTAATCACTTTTACATACAGTACTGTATCCATTTACTGTAAATATTTTAATTGTAAATACATGAACACTTGTAATGATGAGTAGTCCATGTAATTACTGTAGTGTAACAACCAGTACTCATACTGTAGCATATCTATGCTTAAACTGAGAACTTGCTTTTGTGGACTGTTCAAGATATGTTTCTCTTTTTGATTCCATTTCTCTCAATCTATCTTTTCATCATTTCATTCTCACATGTACAGTCAAATGAAACCTTGATTTATTTAAGCCTGTCAAGAGAATGAAAAGAGATATCTTGTGGAAAAGAGCCCAGTTAGGAATGTGCACATGTATTGGTCACACACAGTGCTGCCAATATCCAAAACCAACTGTCCCCATCTGGTGGAATGGAAGACAGAAGGTCTGGAGCTTTGACTATGGGTCTTAGCTTCCTTGTTCTTTGATAACAGCACTTGTGAGGGGAAGGCTTCTTTTAGGCCTTCCTCTTCACTATACTCAGCAAAGGAAAGTGTCTGATAGAGTCTGTACTGTAATAAACAAGTATAGACTTCAGTTAAATGACCTTTAAGAAGAGGAGTTGAGACCAGGAAAATATTTTTGAAGGGCTCTTTGAATTGAGTGACTTTGTAGAAGATTGGAGGTTTGCAATAAAGTATAACTCTTATGACTTCCTCTAATCTGAGTGCTTTATCTCTACTTCACAGCTAGTTCTCAACTAGTGAGGGTTATAGCAAGAAAGGCTGCTACTAGCCTGGCCTGGTTACTTTTCACCTAATGAATGGTACACTTTTGAGCAGATATTCTATTAGAGATATCCTCAATTGAGGTTTATCCAGTTTGGTGTGTGGTAAAAAGGTTGAGGGAACAAAAGAGCTTCTTGCTCAAGGAGACAGGGTTTATATACCTGTTCTTCCTTTGATCCCTCAATACAAGGATAACATAGTCCAGCTATTCAGTTCTGGTCATGCTGGGCCTAGTTGTGGTTTTTGTACTAGTTACAAGGACTAATACATAGGTCTTACTGTAAGTGTACCTGTTAATGGCTCTTGATACTGAGCCTGAGTTGTGATTATTTATTGCTACATGTTTCCACCATATGTAACTTGATATATTACATCTGTACAGTGTTACTTTATTCATGTACATTTTGTCTTTACATGTGTTCTTTTATATTACATATAGTCACTATATGTATGCATATTATTTTCTAGCCTGTGGGACTACCAGGTAGTCCTCAGGGCTGACAGCACTGGTGGTACTGTACACTTATGGTTTCCTTATTACTCATCTGTTTCTCATTACATTATCAATGGCTGATTCATTCATTTTAGCCTGATGAACCCCTTGGTTTCTCTCATGGTTCATTCTGTTTCCCTTACTCTCAGTCTCTATCAATACTGCATCTCTCTCTCATGTTTTATTCAATCAATTCTTATCATTCAATTATTTTATGATTTACTATCATGAGCACTATTATTCCTTAGAAGTACTAGCCTTGAGAAACTGTCATCTTTTACCTTTTTGCTTTGATTCTTAATCCCTTGCTTAGAGCCTCTTAGAAGACAACTTCCTCTCTCTAGTCCATTCCAGGATAACTAGTCACATGATCTGTAAGTCTTGGTTGACTTATTTATCAATAACTAGATCAGAAGTACCAGTTATATTACAATAAGACCTCAATTGGTGTGTAATATAACCCACTCTCTGACAAGACTAATGCTGTTGTAGTTGTGATCTGAAGGAAGTGTTTAAGGAAAGCACTTTCTTGGGATAATAATCTCAAGGTGTATTGGTACTCAAGCACTGCCAAGATATTTGTATCGGATGGGCCTATCCGATGTTCTATCACCCCGAGATATGCGATGCAGTGTCAGTAGGATTAGGTGCGATGGAATTACACTGCAATATGGTGTCAGAGCATAAGATACCGATAGTAATTCCATCGCACCTAATCCTACTGACACTGCATCGCATATCTTGGGGTGATAGAACATCGGATAGGTCCATCCGATACAAATATCTTGGCAGTGAAGTATTTCACTCATAAGTTTTGTGGAGTGAAATTCATTATAGGGATATCTTGAAATTTTGATGTACTTCCAAGTGGTTTCTTTGATTTGTCTATAGGAACTGTCCTATGCTTATGTATAGGATCTCTTCTGAGAGATTGTGCTTTTAGGGCCTTTGATACCAAGACATTTATGATGTAAGTAATCTTTTTTTTCTTTCTAAATATTCAGTGTTGTTAATGGTTAAGATTCAAGCCCCTCCAGCACTTCAATCCCTTGGAAGGGCTTGAGGGCTGTGACAATGTGTTATACTTGTAGATGATGATCAATTTCCAGAGCACTTCAAGGATTTAACAAAAAAAAAACATTCTTTTTTATTCAGGACATTGAAATTTACTTTATGTAAGGACAAAGTTTTTTTTTTTTTTTTTTTTTAAGATGTCAACATATATATATATATATATTCCTTATTCAACTAGTAGCACTAACATGATCATAACCACAGATCAATGTAGTGTATCAAATATCAATATGGGCTGGAGACTCTAGAAATCTAGAGATCTTTACAATTTTTTTTTTGAACTCTTCATTTGCACTCTTGAGCTAATGGCATTCAATCTTTTTTTTTTTTTTCCCTCCCCGTACTACTTTACATATCTTTTTGTGTAGGTTTTATGTTGTGTTCATTGTGCTGTGCATAATATGTATTACACATTTGTCTGATGTGGATGGTGGAGTGTGCATGTTTATGTTTCTACCTCACAAGATCTTTGACATCCTGAGCAACACAAATTGAATTTTGCAAGGTCATGACTGCTGCCCCCTGTACCATATTATACATTTTTTGGCATGAATGTATACTTTTGCTGAGATTCCTAGACATGACCAGCATGGTGACAATTGGGCAATGAAACTGAATTTGACAATTCACCACAATATACCATTACCATTCAACAGCAGAACATACCTTTCTCGTGTTCTAAGCCGAATCAACCAAGAAATTACAGTCAAGGATGTAAACATTGCGAAATTCAAGCATATTACACACATGGCCATTCAAGCCAAGCATCTTCACAACTTTGTATACTCAGATTTCTAATTCGAAATTTTCAAGCACAATCACACCATTGATTGGAGGCAAGCTCTGATAACCATTGAGTCTGAAATGTGGAGGGGACAAGCCACTAATCAAGGAGCATCATAAAAGAGGTAGAGAGATACAAAAGCTGGTGATTTACAATAACTTGTTGCAAATTTAGCATAAGCGTCATTTTATATCTCAACCCTAAGCAACACACTGAAAGTCCATAAGATGAATTTATGAGAAAGAATGGGTTCAGACATTCTGAATAACGATCGGATATCACTATTTGGTGAAGGAGAAAGAAGCTTAGATGATTCAATGGTCGGTTTGACCTACGAGATTGAACTTCTTGAGAGGGGAGCTAACGGGTGCTAAGTTTATCAAAGAAAATGTGCTGGGATTTGAGTGAAACATTATGTCAAGGTTTGACCACTTCTTCATTGGTCCAAAGATGCTGCCCAAGCAATTTCTGGCGAATAATGAGTTTACATTTAATCAGCATGTCACGACAACTTCAAGTAAACCAAAGATACAGTAAGATGACAAACATTCATGGTGAACATGTGAACAGAGTTGGTGTTGAAGAGTTTACGCATGCGATCGTCACAAATAATCTGACGCTTGTCTTCCGGATTTTGTAATTGGTTAGATTTGATGTAGTCCCAGAGCTTTTTCACCACTTGAGGACGTGAGCACTGCGTATGTGGAGTTGAAAAGTGGTATATAAGGTGAGCGAGGGTGGGAATCAGTTCAGAAATAGAGGATCAAAAGGTCAACCGGGATGGAACTCAGGAGACAAGAGCATAAAACGGGGCACGAACTGTCGGAACACCAATGACTTCAGCTAGTGCAGGTGAGCAATTCAATTCCTTTTGGAAGCCCTTGTTTGTACTCGTCCCATCAGCTGAAGTGCGTGGAGCCCGAGGCTTCTTAGCACTAGATTTCTTAGGCTTAGTTCCATCGGCTTGGTCCTCATCGTCTTCGCTGTCTACAAACGCCGCACTTTTCCGTTTTCGACTTTTGGTACTACCTGCCTTCGAGTTGGCGGCTGTTCGTTGATTCGGTCGCGCAGGTGAAAAAGGGAGGACGTCGTTTTCACGATTCGAGCTTACCTGGGAGCTATTTGAGGGTTCACCACCACCAGGAATACCGCGGGCTGGAAGTACAAGTCCAGTAGGGTGAAACGGAAGCGCGGCTGCCGACATTGGGCTCTGTGATCCCTGTTCGGCTTCAGCTTCGGCAATTTGTGCTTCAGCGGAGGCGTGAGCAGAGGCAGCTTGGGCCCTGGTAGCAGCAGTGGCAGCCTCTTGCATCTAAAAATCAAATCGAGAAAGTGAGAAGACAGATCAGAGTTGAAAAGAAAAATACCGGCATGTATAAGTCCGAGCAACACACTTCGGTGAATATCGGTACGCTGAGATCGTTGATTTCCTGCTTGAGAGCTTTGACGTCCAGCCAAGTAAAAACGGTAGCGACATGACGGCGGATCTGTTTATGGCTAACAGTTTGAAGATTGACGTCTGGCCGGCTGAGGTAAGATCGAATTTCTAGTGCCAGCGTTGGAGGAAGACTCATTCTCAGTTATGGTAAGGTTTGAGTAGTTGTGATTCAAAAGTTGAAGCTGAGGTCCAATAAATTTCCCGAGTTGAGAAGACGAGTCACGGAAGTGGGAATGATGATGGAGGACGACAAATCCAAAAGAGAAGGTGGTGGTCTGAAATCTAAAAAGATAATCTAGTCTGGATGATGGGCCCAAGAGACAACAGGCTAACCACTTAACAAAGGCAGACTAAGACTTAATTAGCTTGGGTCTAACTCACATAAGAGAAGTTTGATACTTTAATTTAGGGTATAAGTTTCAACATCTTGAAGCAAAAAAAAAAAAAATGAGGGACTGGACAGCAAATACAGGTCTCATTTTTATTACATACATCCAGTAAAATCCATTGCCTCTTCACAGTCAAACCCATCCCATTTGCAAAGAGGTAGAAGCCATACCATATGGCTTTGAAGGGGTTATGGGATTATCCAGTTGAAAGGGTCTTAACGGTAAGGGTTTGAGAGTTTGAACAGCTTTGGGACAGAAGTCTCAAAGGCTCCTCTAGCTCTCTAAGACATGTTAAAAGCTCCTAAGTAACTTTATTTACAACATCATTAGTGTCCTGATATTAAATGTCAAGGCCTTCAGGTAATGATACAGTAGTGTAGTGTTACACTAGCATTGTCAAATTTGGTATTATATATTTATGTCAAGACTTCAAGATTCATTCAAGACTTCTAGATTCATTGTAAGACTTACAACCGCAACAAGATTACAGAAGAGAATTAAAAGGAGAAGTCACTGGGAATAAGTATTCTTACTTGAGAAAAAGGGAATAAGCACTGCCAAGATATTTGTATCGGATGGGCCTATCCGATGTTCTATCACCCCAAGATATGCGATGCAGTGTCAGTAGGATTAGGTGCGATGGAATTACTATCGGTATCTAATGCTCTGACACCATATTGCAGTGTAATTCCATCGCACCTAATCCTACTGACACTGCATCGCATATCTCGGGGTGATAGAACATCGGATAGGCCCATCCGATACAAATATCTTGGCAGTGAGGCGTATGTGCTCGAGCTGGAATAAGCCACCGTGCTTCCCTGTGTGTTTCTGGGAATAAGACCTATATGGCTTGAGTGTGTCGAGAGCGTGTCTGGAATAAGACAAATGTGTCTTGCTTGCGTGTCCTTTGCTCTTACAAGTTGTGTATAAAAGATTGGGTATTCTCTCACTTTTAGGTTCTTTCCTCATCGGAAAGAATCTGTGAGTAACAACATACCATCTTACTTTTACTCTCTCTTTTTCTCTATCTAGTTCTTCAACACTGATATTTCTGTCCAAAGCATATTTGCTGTTTCACTATTCTTTTTACTTCTCCGTTCCCTGCCCTGTCTACAGGCACCTTTTTCCTGTAAGCTCACTGTAGCATCTCTGGTGTGTTGCCATTCAAGTCTCTTTACTGTGCTGACACCTGATACCCCAGGCTGTCCTTCTTATTCTCAGACTCATTTTCTCACAATTAGTATCTCAACAAATTGGTTAACTTGTACCCCCTTAAGAGCATCACCATGAGTTCCTTTCTCTGTAGGTTTCATAAAGCAATTTATACAGAGTTTTACATGTAAATGTCTTGGAAGCACTGTGAATCTATATGTGTATCCTGTATGCATGACTGGGTATAGGTTTGATTTGATGATATTAGCCCACATCTCTCCTCCCTTGTTAAGGAGTGTGCGCTAACCTAAATATAGGTATGGTGGTGATGGGATGAAGGAGATATTAGTGAGCTAACTCTGCTTGTGATCTGGGTAGAGGCTGATGACTATAAGTGTCAATATTACGAGTCATGCATAACAAGATTTCATTAGTTGGACATATTACCACTCTGGTGCTTTATAGAGAGAAAGATAAATTAGGCTTCAATAGAAAAAGGGGTGGGGGGGGGTACTCACAACTCTTTTCGCAGATGAGGAAAGAGTTGTGGATGTGGATGGAGTGGGTATCTATAGGGGATTTTTCTCCTGTGTACTGGGCTATGCTTGAACTCAGGGGTTATTGTGCTGTTGTTGTTACTGTTACTGTCAATTGAAGAGAAACATTACACAATTTTTTTGAATTGGCAACTATTTTTAGTTCAAGTCTCCTTGCTTAAAACACTGAGGTGCAATTTGACCTAAAAGGTTCACTGGGTTCTGAGGAAGATTGTGAATTCAATTCATTTTTTTTTTGTCAAAAAAA
>MU167331.1:9747-20495 GCA_015951145.1 Cronartium quercuum f. sp. fusiforme G11
TTGGTCTTTGGGCTGACCTGTGGTTCTTCTTATGTTAGTACTGAGTTACCTGGTCAGCTTGTGGTTGGTTACACTTGTAACTAGACTACATGTAGGCTCCTGTCATAAGTCTACTATGCTTATGACTCTTGAAATTGAGCCTGAGTCATAGTTACTAATGTTACCTGCTTAAATTCTCATGTTACACTTCTTTATTTATATGTAATACTTATATTACACCTGATTACTATATGTAATCATGACATGTACAGTCTGTGGGACTGCTGTGCAGTCCTCAAGGCTGAAAATCAGACTAATGATCAATTGTTTTCTCTTGTGATTGATGAAGGTGAGAATCTTGTGAAGAATTAGTGAGGAATAATAATTGAAAATTGAATATTCAATTCTTTTCTTGTTTCTGTCATGCATCACTGTACTACAACATGTATTGATGGTGTGGGTTTGTTTAAGGAGGATTTCTCATGTGTATTTCTGCTGTGTTTGTGTGTGTATAGGTGAAAATAGGTGGAAGTCATTGGTTTTTCTTGCTTGTAGTGTGTTTTTCTGTGTAGTGAAGTCATGTGAATGTTGTATGAGCTTTCTGCAGGTGGTTTGTTTTATGGTTGGACTGATTGGGAGGCTCAGTGAATATTTGTGTGTGTTTCATGTTGTAGAGATGGAGATATAGGGTCTGGCTCTCTCTCTTTCCTTTCTGGGACTTTGTCTGTGAGCTCAATAATTGAAGACCCTTTTGGAATAGTTAGTTAGTGTCCTGTTATTTGTGTAAAAACCAGAAATGCCCCCTTTCTCTTTATTTATTTAATAGAGATTTTTTTATTAATTGACTCATTCATAGTGTGGTATTATTCATTCATCTGGTATTACAAATAGTTCTAAGACCTTGGGTTAGATCCCCATTGAGGCTAGACTTTTGTAGAGTATTCATACATCAAGAATTTTGTGAGATCATTATCAGGGTAAGACTTGTTAAAACATCTGTTGAAGTCTTGTAGTGTAAGCAGAGAGGCATTTTTTTCTTCTTTTGTTGTGTTGAGAAGTCCCTCTCAAGCACTGCCCTTGCTCAGTACATTGGAAGTGGCACAGCATTTGTCAGTGGTGAGGCTGGCATGTTCAGTTGATGAGGGTGTGCTGCCAGCATTTGTGCCACAGTTGATCATACTGTTGTTCTTGGTGGTAATGGGTGGCTATGGGGAACATTGGTACCTGAGGGGGGAAGTGAGGTCTTTTCTGCCTTCAAGGCCCAAATTCCTTCCTTGAGGTCCTTGATTGTCACCAGTTCAGCTCAGAGTTCTTTGATTGTTGACATGAACATCAACATCATCTTGAGTATGTTATGCATTAGCAGGTCATTCAATTGCGAGTGTTGCACCTTGATTGTTCTGAGGAGATTCTCCATGCTCCTGTCAGTCACATTGGTGATTCCCAGGAATGATTCAGCATTGATCATCATGTCAGGAGAGGGTTTGTCCCTCCCTCTGTCTGGTGGGTGGGTATTGGGGGGCATAGAGTTAAGAAGGAGGTAGATTTATCGGAAAAGCTGGGTGGGTGTTGGACTGATAGGAAAGCAAATAGGAAAAGTTTGCGCTAGTTACTTATTTAGCCGAGGTTGATGGTAGTGGTAAGTTGTTAGGATCCTCCACTTTCTGTAATTGGTGTTTGACAGTCTGTGGGACTGCTGGGCAGTCCTCAGGGTTGACACCTAGGCCCTAGGCTTGTCCCTGTAAGGTCCTCGTGTCTCGGGCAGCTTTCACTGAGTGTTCTTCGAGTCCTCTCGAAGATCTCATGTCATAATTTCGCCGGAATCCAGGAGATAGTCATAACCTCGTGTTCATTCTACGGATTTGCCAAATCCTCTAAATCAGGTACAATCAAGAGAGAGAGTCAAATAGGAAAAGAAACCAAACAACCAAAGACTTACCTAGCTCCAGTACGGATTCACAAAAGGAAAGATCCAACTGGAGCTAGGATGAAGGCTAAGTACTGTGTGTACTGATGAGTCCCCGCCTGTGTAAACCCATGGAAGGGGTGAACCCTTACAGTCCCTAGGCCGGGTCGGCAGCTGATTTTGCACAGGATTTGTTGTCATTATGATGCTGTGAGGGTCAGGATGAGGCTAGTGCCAGGAACAAATGGTCTTGTCAACATCGAATGCTCAGTTGCACTCTTTTTTGCTACATCTTTGTATGAATTGGTAGGGTGGTAAAAAAATTTCACTCCAGTCTCATGTTTGGGCATCTTCACTCTTGTGTCACCACAGATCCCAACTTCACTCACCATGCTTGAATCATTAATTTTGCCTAATTATGCTTATTGGCTTGGTGGAGAACATTCAAGCTTTGGAGCTTGGGAGAGAAACTGGAAGGGTTTTTGCTGGTTTTTGCCATCAAGTCCTAAGGTTTTACGCCTTTTTGCATTGTTTTTATAACACGGCCATCTGCCAACTGCAAGCTGTTGATGAGTTCAGGCGATTCCTGAATTTACTTCCCCCATCCCCTTGCTTTCACTTGACTCCTCTGCCGAATCTCAATCCTCAGCCGGTCCGCTGCACCGGCATGGGTAGCTATTCCTTGCAGCTGGCGACTTCTCCTTTCAATAGGCTTAAACTCAAACCTTTATATCGGGGAAGACCGGATTCTATCTCGTCGATTGGTAGTCGGATACAATACACCGGAACTGCCAACCCTTGCTTCCGATCGCGACTTTGCCTTCCATCAAATGAACTAGGAGGTCTTGGTATATCGATTTACTCACAATGCCCTTTTCCAGCCACTCAACTTCGGACATTTCGGAATGAACCAACTCGAACTCAATCCTTCAAGACCCCATCCGCGCCTCAAGCATCAGACAACAGCTTGACAAGTCAAACGACTGAAGTTCCTGAACCGTCTTCAAAAATCTCATTCAGCGAACTAAAGCGACTCGCCTCCCTAGCCAAACCTGAAAAGAAACTCCTTGGGATCGCTGGCGGTCTTCTTCTAGTCTCATCCAGCGTGTCGCTATCGGTTCCCTTTCTATGGGGAAAAGTTATCGATGTGTTCACCTCTCCTGAACTATCACAGTCCCTATCACTCTCCCTACCCGCTGCAGCTGGGCTCATGACGGGATTCTTTCTTGTTGGGGCTGGAGCAAATACGGCACGAGTGATTCTGATGCGAATAGCGGGGCAACGGATTGTCCAACGGATTCGAAAATCGGCCTTCAATTCAGTCATCAAATCTGATATTACTTGGCACGACTTACGCGGCGCCGGATTAACAAAGGGCCAAGGTGGAACCGGTGATCTGGTCTCTCGATTAGGCAGCGATTCAAGTATAGTTGGGGACTCGATTTCTCGAGATCTGGCAGATGGGGTTCGGTCCTTGATCACATCCCTTGCCGGTGTTTCGATGATGTTCTATATCTCTAGCAAGTTGACACTTGTCATGCTCACCGTCGTCCCTCCTACCGCAATCGGTGCAGTCTTCTTTGGCCGATACTTGAAGAAGCTAAGCAGGTTGACCCAAGAAGGACTTGGAGAGATGATCAACTTTTCCGAAGAAAGACTCAATCAAGTTCGAACTGTTCACAGCTTCAATGCAGTCCCGTTGGAACAGAAAACGTTTTCAGACAAAGTTGACGAGATCTTTGACCTCGCTCGCAAAGAGGCATTTGCGTCTGGGCTGTTTTTCGGAGGCAGGCGCGAAAGACTTCTATATTATGATGTTTCATATAATCATATCATCAATTTCTAATATTTGTATTCCTATTCTTCTTTTGTAGTGGCTTCACGGGCAACTTGACGGTCATTGCTCTTTTGACATATGGCGGTACACTTGTCAGTCGTGGCGAAATTTCCGTCGGGGATTTGTAAGTTAATCTCCATTGCCATGTATATAAATCTCACATCACTCTGACTTGTATTTGTAATGACCAAATTTTGCTTCCAGATCATCCTTGATGCTGTATACAGCCTATGTAGGAGGTTCATTGATGGGCCTAAGTAGCTGGTTCGCGACCATTATGAAAGGCCTTGGGGCGAGCTCTCGTATCTTTGAACTGTTGGATGCGCAGCCTGTCAGTATTTCCTTTTCACCTCATTCAGCCCATGATAAACATTCACTGAAGGGGCCAAATTTCTGACAGGCATCTGTGGTTCTGGGCTTAGGTACCGATCTCCATTCCTCTGAACCTTTGAGGAAAATCACATTTAAGGACGTACGATTTGAGTACCCCGCCAGGCCAGGTGCAGAGATCCTCAAGGGTTTGGATTTGCAGATTCAACCCGGCACATCTTTAGCTATCGCCGGATCATCTGGCAGCGGTAAAAGTACTATTGCACATCTGTTCGCATTTTTTCCTACCACTCATTCAATACCACCATTCATGACTCTTGTTAACAGTTGGTGCATCACTTGTACTTATTGAATTTTTTCCAGTCTCTTGCGCTTTTATGATCCAAAGGCAGGTCAAGTAGTCTATGGTGATGAGGATATCAGAACCTTCACGCCCGAATCTTGGCGTGCGAATTTCGGATTGGTGCCTCAAGATCCTGCCCTCCTCAGCGGTACGATTGCCAGCAACATTACCTATGGACTCTCTTCTCCAGTAGCACAATCCACCCTCGAACAATGTGCTCGATTGGCGAACGCTTTAGAGTTTATCAACGCCCTACCTAAACAATTTGATACCGAGATCGGACCGAAGGGTATGCAACTCAGTGGAGGTCAACGCCAGAGATTGGCAATCGCACGCGCTTTGATCAGGCAGCCGAAGTTGCTGATCTTGGATGAAGCTACCAGTGCGCTCGACACGGCGTCGGAGAATGAAGTGAACCTGGCAATTCAGAGAGTGATGAATGAAAGAAGTTTGACGACAGTGATCATAGCTCATCGTTTGAGTACGTTAAAGACAGCCGATCGGATCATCTTGTAAGTCTCATCATACATCCCACTTTTACTCTTATGGATCAAGCTCAAAGTGTTGGTTTCGTTGATGACAGTGTTGATGATGGAAAAGTGCTGGAATCTGGTACCTATGCTGATCTTTCGAAAGATGGGACTGCCTTTAACGCTATGGTCAAATCCCAGTTATTGGGAGTCGGTCTCACAGACTTACCTTCGAAACCAACTGTATCCAAATTGCTCACAAGTATTTGATCACCCTTTTATGCTCAAATTTTGAATTTATCTTCTGTATAAGTTGCCTAACTCGTCTTTATCCCCAAAAGTATCCCCATTCTTTATCTTGTGATACAAAAACCTGTCGGCATTTCCAATACTTTAAGAACTTGAGTTGCTCGATTAAACTCCTTGTTGAATACAATTGAATTGGATTTGACCAGTCAATAAGATCATCATGTGGACTGTTAAAGTGGATTGGGGATTTTTAAAAGGAAATGTAGATAGATATCCTTTTAGTAAGATCTCGAGCCGTCGCCCAAAACCCCATCCACATGACCCTGATGTTACCCATTGATTCTTGCTCATGACCAGAGATATACATGACGATCAAACCAGTGGTCCACCAGAGTCGTCTATTTTAGCTCGTGCCCAAGGCTAGGGGACACTCATTCTCTCTTGTTTCTACAATCCCTGATTCTGTAGCCTTCATAAAATATGAGACTTCTGAGGTATGACACTCAGATCGCGGACCCACCTCTCAACTTGTTTCTCGGATAGTGAAATTGAATGGGTTACCAAGTGTAATGTGTGTTGGCAGTGAAGGGGTTCAACAACAAGCAGTACTGTAAGTTCCCCCAATCATTCTCCAGGTCTGAGAAACCAATCTGCCAATCTTGGGTTTAGACGAATGTAGTGTGCGTGTCAACTATGACAGTATGCAAAGCTTTGATGGTATTCTTCAGTCGCCAGAACAGTCTATTGTCTATACTGTATGTCTTTGTCATCCTCACATAATGTACCGGAAGGCCAGTTGGTGAGGCGCGTCTGTGATGAAGGGGCATCTGGAAGTAGTGCTTCTCGCGATACGATAACTGATCTGGAATGGATGAAGGAATGGATGACTGTTGAGTTAGGTATAGTAAGGAAAACCCTCGGAGTTCGATCCGGGTGGGTATCTGTGCAGGACCTATGCCTGGATTTAATGCAACGGTGTCATGATTTAAGTCGTCACATTATTTATCTCTCATCGATCTTTCCTTTCCGTCTGCTTTCTTGAGCGCTCAGTCAACGATGACCTTTTCCTTCAACCCCGCGCTCGGATCCATCATCCACCTCCAGCCCTGCCTCGGAAGCGATCATTGTGAACTCAACTTTTACGCTCACCAGAACTTACAGGACCGAGGCTCTTCGACTGAAGTTCAAGCCAAAGTACCCCAGATCTGGACCGAAGCCAGACTTTCGAATGAGAGTGATGACCCGACGCCAATCTGGAAAGCGGTCATATTTAGCAAAGTTCAAGATCAGTCACTTGCGTCAAGCAAGACCAACGCGTTACTCTGGCAAGCAAAGCTCTCCTTGAAAGCCGTATCAGGCGTCTACGGATTTACTTATCGGCTAGCCGCACCGACGGTCCAGCCTGATGAAGAGACCGGTGTTGAATGGTTAGGCTCGACGGGTGACAATGGTCAGATCAGAGTGCACGTTGTTCAAACCTCAAATTGGACAAATTCCGATGGGCAGAAGAATGTTTCGGAAAATCGATTATTGGACGGCTTCAGGGCTACCGCTTCAGATGACGTCATCACTCACTATCCTCTCGGTATCACCACTCACCTCTTCAGTTTCCCTCTCACATCAAAACCCATCGAGCACGGTACATCTAGTTCTGTTCAACAGACTATCCTATCTATTGGCGAGCTGGAGTACGAAGCCATCGAAGGCTTGGTGTACGAACGCTCGAAACCTACTTGCTTTAATCCCCGGGGAATCACCGCTCTCAGCCAGATTTCACAAACACACGACTGCCAAGCCATTGTCTTCCGCCGACCATCCATTGACAACTTGGCCATAGTGCTCTTTCCGTTAAGTAGTGAACATCAGTCATCCACCTTTCGTGCCAACTCCGACTCAAAGCTACTCTTGTGCTCGAGCTTCGATTCGGGTAAAGGATCATCTGAACATAACTCACAAGTCGCCGTGACTATCGGCCCAGAGTGGGCTTTACAACAACTCTTTGGTGCGGCTGTGGATAACTTCAGATACGATCGACCTCAAAGCTCTACCCTCCATAAGCTACGCTACTGCACCCGAAATTCTTTCGGCCCACGGTATCGATTCTCGGATGTATCCAAAGCTCTAGATGACTTTGAGGAGTCAAAACTGGCTATACTGATCGATGGTGTTTTACTCTGGGATGGTTGGCAGGATGTGAACGGACAGATGCTCTCAGGTTGGGATGCTCAAAAATATTGGGTTGACTTTGAACCAGCATCACATCAGAACAGAATCACATCAGATGGAAACAATGGTCTTCCTGAGCGAGAATTATCCAACCATAATGATACAAAGAATGGAAATTTGAGTTCTACCGTACGCCACATTCGACAGAGTGGAAGGGGTAACATCAAACATGTGGGTGTGTGGATCACTCTCAATGGGTAAGTACTTTGTGGAAGTACAGCGTACATCGGCTCAGTTTTCTTTATAATTGACTGACACTTCTTTGCAGTTACTGGGAAGGACTGGATCCTGAATCAGATACGATGAAGAAATTTGATCTTCGTCGTTGGTTGGTTCGACGTTCAGAAGACTTGTCATCTCATCCTCAAGCGGTTTCGACTTGGCATTTACCTAGCCTGGCTTGTATGACTCTTTTCTGGGATGAATACTTCAATCACTTGAAATCAGCGGGAATAGACTTTGTACAAGTATGTTTTTATTGCTCAAGTCCTTGCGCAATATCCTGTCTGATAATACCTTCCCTACCTCTCTATTTCAGGTTGATAATCAAGCTAGCCTTGACTATGTTTTTCAATGTGAAAGTCATCCGTCTGAATCCGCACATTCCCTTCGATCAACAATGTTCACTTCGATGGTCACATCCGCTCATCGCATCTTTCAAACCAATCCTGTGATGCACTGCATGGCCTATTATCCTCAGATTTGGGGTTGTAGACCCCCGATCCTTTCTTCTATGCAAGAACTAACTGCCAGATCAGAATCTTGGGTGATGAAAACAAGTAATGAAATATCTCCCGACGAATCGGACGACAAGGCACATCGGTTGCATATTGTCTCTAATGCGCTCAATAGTCTCTTTGCATCGGCGATTGGATTTTCACCGGACTTTGATATGCTTATGACTCGCCATTCGCTCAGTGCTTACCACGCCGCTCTGCGCGTCATGTCTCCTAGTCCAATATTCATCACGGTTGGAATCGGAAGGCACGATATGGCGATATTTCGGAAACTCACTGCACCCTTGAAAGCCGGTGGATCGGCTGTAGTTCAATCATCTGGGAGACCTGGAACCATTCTTGCTGGTAGATGCATGGGACAAGATTTGTACAGGATAACTGAAGATTGCACGGGCTGGGGTCTTCTCAAGATCGGTCTTTCGGTCGGTAATGTGGGCGGAGCTTTGATTGGGATATGGAACGTGAATAACAGCAATACGTCAGATACTTCGTTTGATTTGATTTCCAAGCGAGACATTTCGGAAGCTTTTGGGGTGGAGCAAGCACGCGAACATCATTTAGAACAGGGAAAGGAAAGTCTGGCGATATATTCTAGAAATCAACGCACCTTTACGATCGTCTATGACTTTGATCACGGTGAAGAGATCAAGAGATCTAATCATATGTCTGGTTCGGTGATGGGAGTCTCATTACGTAAAAATATGTTTGAAATCTTGACAATTTCTCGTCTTTGGTCAATCCCTCATACATCTGGAATTAGAATCGCCACTTTTGGCCTGTTAGAACCCATCGCTGGTCTAATTGGAATTAAACGAGCTGGAGTACGAAGCTTTGATAGTTCCCAACCTTTGAACCAGCAGAAACAAAACTCTTCCAAATATATTCATACTCGTCATGAAAAGAACTCGCAGGCTACGGAAAACAACTCTTCGAACCTGATTACGAAATCATTTACGCCTTCCGGTCGCCTTCGATATGTCTTCAGTTATCTCTTCATGCGCGATCAAATGGCTTATAAACACTTAAGCTCTCTCTTACACGACTCAATCAGAAGTCCAATTTGTACAATCTTTTCAGAAAGTTTAGCGATAGCTAGGATGTCATTCAGTTTGGCGCGGTTAATCATCTACAGGATTTTATCTCTTTTCTTACCCCGCTCGGGTGGTGATGTGAACCAACGACTCACTCGGGACGCTTCAAATGACTCGGATCAAGTCTCGGTTGAGGAAGCTTCTCATGATGATATGGACGGGACCAATGTACCGTTATTAAATTCATCTAAGCAGACCTCCGGGTCACCAAGCTCGACTGCGCTCCGGTTCAAAACAGCGTTTACCGGTCAAGTCGGGTTCGGGCTCGTCATTGACAGTGGTTTAGGCAAGAAGTTTAAGGACGTAAGAGATTCGGTGGTTCTCAAGGTGGATGGAGAAGTAGTTGAGAGTGCATTAGATTTTGAGAAGATGGAATTAAATGATTTTAGTTATCTGGTTACTTTGGATCTCGAGAAATTTGCTCAAACGCATATGGTCGAACCTGGAGAGACGGAATGGTTGATTGAGGTTGAAGGCGTAGGGGGGAAATGACTTTTTTTGAGGTTGTGGATGATTGAGGTATCTTGAGAGGCGGATAGGTAATCTTATTCTACTTCGTTTAAGCCTCTTGTAAGCTTGAGAAAGCTTGTATTTCTGCTATAAAAAAAAAAAAAAAAACCTAAGCATGCCTTTGATTTATCTCTATTCTTAGCCTGTTGGTGTGCATTGAATTTTGAAGCCTTTTGGCCGAATTTGCAAACACAAAAAGGGTTCACGATTCCGAGTCAAGAAGGGTCAGCGCTAGAAATTGGTACATATAACTCCTTGGGAAAAAGAAAGAAAAAGTCGTTTAAGCTGAAGAATATATTGAGGTTTCGGAAATGCCTGACGAAGTGACCGCTCAGATCACGTTGACACCGTAGGCAATGAGGTGTCGCATACAGGCCTGCGACAGGCGGACGTTTCGCATGGTGTGTCACATGCTGTATGTGCGACATATCAAACTTCGACTGCGTCAGTTACAGTTGTGTAGCGACAGCCGCTCTGCTGTACAGTAGTGTTGCGACATCTCAAATCCCATTCATTCCACTGACTTTCCACTTGCCATTCAACTTTCCTCCATCAGAACCTTCTCATTTTTCATCACCTCCCCGACATAAACCACAGTAACTGCTATTTGAAACATCACCCCCTCCTACATTGACTAGTTGACACTACACCTTGATCCTGAACAATCATTGAATCATGAGTGGACGCCGGGGTAAGTCCTTTGTTTTCTTTTGAGAACATTCATGATTCATCAAAGACTGAATGTGGTACTCTTCTCACTCACCAGATCCTGTCACATTGTATGTATGTACTTGCTCAAGATGTGTGACCCAGACATGTACAGACAAAGATCCAAAATATGTACCCTCTTTCTTCAGCTTTTGAATTGAACTATTTGTTTTGCATTCATTGCGTGCTTGTGAAATTAAAAAACTAGTAGAAATACAATCTACAAAGTTTCTTTTTTAAATGGAAGACAGCGTATTGCAGTAACTAGAGAGTAATCCTTTTGATTGATCACTGCTACAGTACCATAATAAATGTCCTTCTTCTTGCGAAATTTGGAAAGTTCATGGTCTTTGATGCTCCAA
>MU167331.1:20622-32030 GCA_015951145.1 Cronartium quercuum f. sp. fusiforme G11
GATTCCGGATGCGAAGACTTTCTGTCTTAGGGTCTAAAGAAATATACACTAGTAGTGTATGGTGTCGCAGCTCAAAGGGGAACAGCCCTTTCTGTCGCTACACAACTGTAACTGACGCAGTCAGAGTTTGATATGTCACACATACAGCATGTGACACACCATGCGAAACGTCCGCCTGTCGCAAGCCTGTATGCGACACCTCATTGCCTGCGGTGTGAGTTTGTGAGGTTAGTAGTATGAGCATCCCTACACTCATTAACAAATGAAATAATTGTAATAACTTTTGGTAATATAACATAGAAAGTTCAGTTGGGTCGGCTTGGGTTCGAATCTCGCGCTGCGGCTCTTTCTGTTTTATTTATTTGAATTTCATCCACAACTCAAACTTGATACTTCACGCACAATTCTTGTGGATGACCAAAGTGTCCAAGTTGATGATAAGCCCCTTATATTTTTTTACATGTATCTGTGATTTGGATTCGAACTTTTTCGGTGTTTAACTGTACCAACATAAGTATCCTTTAATTACGGCTTCATGAACGTTCCATTAGTTTGTATTTTTTTAAGTGCTAGATGTACAAAGTGCTCCTCATGAGGCTTGGTCAAGAAGAGATTTGAGATGTAAAGCGAGGTTATGAACCTTGCGCTCGAAGTAGAAAACCTAGTAAAATTTAGTCTACTGAGCTCCGTCTGACCTTGATAAGTCTTACCATACTTAGTTTGGTTTGTCCCAGGAGGGACTTAGTTAATTTAAGCGAAACACGTTATGTGTGAGGTCCTTTAAGGTACACATACATTCAAGTCATAAATAGTCAATTGTCACTTGACTTTCCGCGCGGTGGAGCACACCACATCAAGAAGATGACTGGCATCGGTGACCTGCCCAAGCTTCCCATCCCGCCACTCAAAGGTACAAGAAGACATCACACATTTACTTTGGCACAGTGTTTATCGGTCAATTCATTCAACTGATCAGTTTGACTTTGCAAACCTCCTCAGATACTTGTGAACGTTATCTTGCAGCTCTCGAAGCACTCCAAACACCCGATGAGCATGCTGCCACCAAAGCCGTCGTAGCTCGCTTTTTGGAATCTGATGGACCTCGTCTTCAGGAACAACTGGTGACTTATGCAGCTCAGCGACCGTCTCGGTCTTATATTGAAGAATTTTGGTACGAAGCGTATCTTCATCACACAAGCTCGGTAGTACTTAACCTAAACCCATTCTTTATTCTTGAGTGAGCCAAATTCCGTCTCTTTAGTTCTCTCGTATTCTTGGCCTCTCAATTTTTTTAATTACAATCGTTAGAGATGACCCAACGCCTGCGCGTGGGAACCAACTCACTCGGGCTGCTTCCTTGATCCTTGCCTCTCTTGGCTTCGTTCACGATTTGCGTACTGGTCAACTAGAACCCGATAGCGTTCGGGGCACACCGCTCGATATGACCCAGTATGATAAACTTTTTGGTACGGCACGAGTTCCAATGCCCAATGGTTGTCAGATGCGCACCGCGAGTGACAGCAGGCATGTGGTAATATTGCGCCGTGGTCAATTCTACTGGTTTGATGTTTGTCGCATTCATTGTATTGCACAACCAGGTGAAGTAGGAGAGGTTGATAATGGCCGGTTTGGTCGTTTATCAGGTGCTTGACTCGAAACATCGACCATGTTTAACAGAGCGCGAGTTGCTCAACAGTCTGCACGCCATCCTTCGCGATGCTGATCGGACGCCAACCTCACAGGTGGCAGAGAGTGCCATTGGTCTTCTCACGACCGAGACACGACCGATCTGGGCATCTGTACGAGCTGAGATGCTGGTCTCGAACTTAACCAACTCTCGATGCTTGGCCATTGTCGATCACGCACTATTTATTGTCTGTCTGGACGATTCTAGTCCAGAGAATGCTGATGAGATGTGTGCCACAATGCTAAGCGGGACGACACGTTTAGACGGGCGGGGACGGCAGTTGGGGACGTGTACGAATAGGTACTACGACAAGCTCCAGCTGATCGTATGTGCCAATGGCATAGCGGGGGTGAACTTTGAGCACTCTGCTGTCGACGGCCACACCGTGCTCAGATTCGTGGGTGACGTCTATACCGAACTCATATTACGCTTTGCTCGGTCCATTAACTCTGCCAGTCGTACACTCTTTAAAGCTTGTAGCTCAAAGGAAGAAAAGGTTGACTACACGCCTAAGAAATTAGAGTGGGTAATCTCAAGCGAGTTGAAGACGGCCATCAGGTTTGCAGAAACAAGATTGTCTGATCTCATCTGTCAGAACGAGGTGGCGGCTTTAGAGTTTGAGGGGTATGGGAAGAACTTTATCACTACCCATAACTTCTCACCCGATGCGGTAAGTTGATGGAGACCTTTTTTTTTTTCTTCTGGGCTCCAAGAATTTGTTTTGAACTCAAGAGATGTCTTCATTCCGGAACAGTTTGTACAAATGGCCTTCCAAGTTTGTTACTTTTCACTTTATGGTCGCTTCGAATCAACATACGAACCGGCGATGACGAAAGCATTTTTTCATGGACGTACCGAAGGTATCCGAACTGTCAGTCCTCAATCGGTACGCTTTGCGCAAACATTTTGCTCGGATGCGAACCCGAGCGCGAAAATTGAAGCACTCCGGACCGCCTGTGCCTCCCACGCTGCACTCACCAAACGCTGTGCGAAAGGACTCGGCCAGGATCGTATCCTATATGCGATGTGGAGTCTGGCAAAAGGCGATGCAGAACTTTTTCGGGACCCAGGCTATGGCATGTTAAACCACTCGGTTCTGAGCACGTCAAATTGTGGAAACCCAGCCTTGCGTATGTTTGGGTTCGGTCCGGTGGTTGATGACGGCTATGGGCTTGGGTACATCATTAAAGACGATGGGCTCTCGGTTGTGGGGTCATCCAAGCATCGACAGACGCGCAGATTCTTGGATTGCTTGAGGTCTTATCTTTTGGAGATTCAACGACTGTTGAGGCAAGAGGCTGGAGAGACCGAGGAGCTCCCGGTGCTCGGGTTCAATCGAGAGAGTTCTACGAGGGTTGTAAGAGCTGGAGTGCTTAAAGGGGTGGATCAGTGGGAGGGTAGGTGGGGTGGAATGGTACAACCCGAATCCAGCAAGAAGGTGGAAGGTGACAGTGATGTGTTGAGTGCGGGCTATGGGTTTTTTGTGAGTTTTTTGTTTTTTGATAAGACTGCGGATCTTTGGGGATGAGGAACAGATGGCTGATTTTGTTCTTTGATGATCAACAATTTGGTGGAACAATGACAACAACAATCAAAAAAGGACGTGGGTGAAATTGATTGTCTGGCTGCGGATCGAAGGAATGTCATCGATCGCAAAGGGAAGACTTTCAGTAATCCTCCTGGTTTGTTACATCTCATCACTTATGCACCCACCCACCCTTGCACTCTCTCAGTTTTGGTATAAGAACATGTAAAATTGATGTTTTCTCTTGGCTTATGCTATTGGGTAGAGTCAAGACTTCAAGAAATTCAAGAATGAAACATTGAATCTATATGGAAGAGAAGGGGAATATACGATTTGCGTGCAAACAGTTTGTGCCTGTTTTGTTGTCATCTATGGTTTTGTATGAATAGTGTTGTACAATACTGAACGTGTCATGATGTGAGCTTTGCGGCATCTCTGTATACGACATGTATAATTGTATTATGTGTTTCCTAGTATGTTAATCCTTTAGCAGCGTGGACACTAAACAACATTTTGATACTAAAAAAATGAGCACTGAGTGGCAGCGAAGTACCTTTGCAGAGCACAAGAGACCTCTCCATTTTTCTGTCAAGCCACTCCACCATTGGCAGGGGGATATCAGACTCCACATCACCAATGATGTCTATCAAAACAGGTCTAATCCCAGCCCCTACATCAAAAACTGGGAGGAAGGGGCAAGGGTTCTTAGTCTTTGGGTGGCCCTCAAATTATCTATAGAGACAGAACAAGGTGTTTTCTAAGTTGGCCTGACACCAAACTCTACAATTGCTTGTTGAGGGGTACAAGGGAACTTCATTCTGAATCAACCCAGACACCAGTCAGGTTTTAAACTTCCCTCCATGGCCCCATGTACATTGTCAAACCAATGACAGAGAAATGATCTCATGGATAGATAGATGTCCTGTGTACTTTTGCACAACTTTTTCTAACTATGATCAGATTAGTTATTGAAAGCCACAGTGAGCTGATTGTAAAAAAAAAAACCTTGGTGAACAAGATTGCATTCTCATCTATAAAATTGATGATGATTCTGAATGGAAATGCTATATATTGAGAGTTTTTTTTTTTGATGCTTGGAAGGAGAAAGTTCAACCAAGTGTAGACAGCATGATGATTATTTTTCCAAGCATTGGTGTCAGCTCATTTTGCCTCCTGTTACACCCCTTGCTTCAAGGAATAAGGGTTCATGAACCTGGGATGCTATAGCTCTCTAGTGATGTACCACATTCATGTAAAATCCAGTGTATCTGAATTCTCAATTGGTTGTGCCAGAAATTTGGCACATGAACACTAGTTGTTATACATTTTATGGTCATCTCCTTTATGCTCTTACACAGTTATGCTTGTGGTGTTTGCTATACATAGTTGTCAGATCTGTCCTGTAGCTGTTTGGGAATGATTTGCTTTTGTCATTGCCCAATCATGGCTATGTATTTCATAATATTGTAGGTTTCTCTGTTATATTGTACTTAAAATTGAATATTGTATTATTAGTTCTGACCATTTGATAGAACTCTCTATTCCCCAAAATTCTAGCACATCAAACTGTACAATTGAATTTTTTTTTTTTTTTTTTTTTTTTTTTTTTTTTTTTTTTTTTTTTTGGGGGGGGGGGAGGGTTACTTTTTTTACAAGTTGAACCCAAGTTACACCCTTTCTACCACATGAGTTGTGTCATTTAGCAGTTTCAATTTCTCTTTAGGCTATGGAAACATATTCTAGCAATCAAGGTTCAAAAAAAAAAAAAAAAAAAAAACTCAACAGATGTATCAATAATCTGGCTTTTGAGGTTAAAACCACTTTTTGGAAAAAAAAAAGACTTTTATATAAAACATCAAACTATTTTCCCAATTTTCCAGGTTTTTATCTTGTGATCATAATTGGGTTTTTCTTTTTTTTTTTTCTTGTACTCAAAAATGGCATTTTGGATCCATATTTTTTTGGGTCTCTGTAGAATGCTTCTGTATCCAGTGTCTGTTTTTAAAATATCAATAAGAGATAATCACATTAAAAAATTTTATTCGAAAATTTCAAAGAGAAATTCACAAATCACTATTTTTCAACTGCATTCCAAAAAGCATGACATAAAACAGGTGAATATTTCAGATTTTGTTGATTTTGAGGTTCCATAGGCCTGTTTTACCAAAGTTCTGATTCTTTGATAGAAGGATAGATTATGGTACAGGGTTGATACCAGCATTTCATAACATTCAAAATTGTGAAAGAATAAATGAAGGATAGCCTTCAAACAACCTAGGTTACCACCATGAATACTGATTTTCAAAAATGATATTAGTGATGATGTAAAAAATTTTGGAAGATTCTTTTGATAAGGTTGGATTTTGACACCAGAAAGTTTCTTTTTTTTTTACATCATTTGCAATGCTATAAAACACTGGATTTTCCCCTTGTTGGAAGCTCAACCACAGCATTATGTTTGTGAATGATGCCCTACAGGCAACAACAACATCTCTAGGGTCTATTTAGATGAAGCTATATCTGTGAGAATATGGGGTCAAGCTAACAAAAAAGCCAATGGCTTACAAACCTGGGGTATCAGGTTAGTACAAATGAAGTGCTCAAGGAGAGTTGTAGATGTCTGAGATGGTGAACAAACCTGTGCCAATGGCATCAGGGACCGGAAAATAATTGAAAGAGAAACAGAGAGAATCAGATTCCTATATTCTGGTCATAAAATTTCTATCTGAAATAACTGTCATACCTGGTGTCAGTATTTACTTTGTTTGTAGTGTCAAAGTAGATACTGAATGAAATTGAGATTGACCCATGCTCTGATAAACCACAAAGTGTGTATTAAAAAGAACCTACTGAGACCAAGTTGAGTCTGAATTCTTGTGATCTTTAACTGACAAGCCTGCTTTTCTAGTAAGGTTTATGAAAATTAACCGGGTTGATTTTGAGAGGGATCTCAGAAACAATTTAGTACCTTAGATGTACTATGAACTTGATATTGAAGAGAGGAATTTTCAAAGGCCTGGTTTATCTCTTAGGGGTAAGTGGTTTTTAAAGAAGTGAATATGATGGCGAGCTAATTCAACTCAAGCCAAATAGAAAAGGAAAAAATGGTGACAAGAATAAAGCTGGCTCTTACATAAGGAATGGTCTTCTAATAGTGAATTAAAAAGACTAAAAAATATATAAGAGTGAGATTTTTTTTATAGAAAAGGTTCTATAGAAAAAGTAGATATTTATTTGAGTGATTCCTCTTCTTTTGTCTGCTCAGAGTTAGAGTATTTATACTCAACATTTGTTCTACTGGTTATCATGTTCCTAGGTGTTTTTCCTTTGGACTGCTCTGGGAATTTGGATTGGGTCTTCACTAGGGTCTTTGTAACTAATTCCTGGTCCTTGTTTTTTGGAAACTCTAGCCCAGCCATGTGTTTTAGAATTTTAGAGATGTAGTTAAGCCAGAAGTAGATATGTTGAGAGGGTCTGTGGCTTACTAGTAATACAGTTATCTTTAAAGGTTCTGTATTTGTAGTATAATATATGGTTTAGGATTTCCTATCCTTGAAACTTGGATATGAGATGTAAGTTATACATAAATATATATATATGTAACAATCATATTCTAGTACTGTTATGGGATTTGAGTATGAGAACAGTTCTTTTATATGGTTTTATATGTAACTTTACTTATGTAACATTTCTTGTAACACTATTCTTTGTAGCCTGAGGCGGGTTTTCACTCAAGGGCTGACAGGTTGCATGCAAGATCCAGTGGGTGTGAGACTCTGACCAAGGATGCTGTACCCTCTGTTTAATCTGAATGAATGGCATGCAGAATTGAACAAACGCTGGAGAGATGGTAATCTCGTAAGTGTTCTGAGGGAAAAACAACCTCAGTGAGTGAAGATCGTCTGGAGAGCAAACCTGCTTGGAATGAAAGGTAGGAAACGGTAAAGAAGAAGAAAGAAGAATTACAACGATGAGACTCTTTCTGATATTTATCCTAGTTTCCTACACAGCATTCCACGTCATTCACCCATTACTCTCAGAGTCCATTACTCCCATCTCACTCCTTCTCAGTCTTGGTCATGGTCAACTTATGTCATCTGGGGAAGCACTCGTCAATTTGCAGAACATCCAGGAGGCTTGGGCCACCAATCCTCCCTAAACCCATATGTTGAGGGGGGGTGAACTTGAATAAAATTTTTTAAAAAGAGCAAGCCTTTCAAGAAATGTAATATATGATGAACAAAGAAAAATCACTGAAAAGCAGATTCAAAAAAAAAAAAAAAGTGATTAAACAAAAATGTCCGCATTTGGCACTTCCGTGTCTGCCTACATTATCTTTGTAGGCTTTTTCTCGACTTTCAAAGCTGATTCCAAGTTTCTCGTTGCATTTTAGCTAGCTAGATTTTTCTCAATATATCATCTAATATTTGGAATTCATTTATTGAACCATTATTTGGGAGTAAATATTAAGATGATGTTGAAGAGTAGAAATAGGTTGCTATGTACTTTTGAGACGCAGTAACCCACGCTTTGAAGAGAAATATTTTCAAAGTGACATAAATATAAGAGCAGGGGTTGGGTTTTTTCAGTGGATAGAAAAAAAAAAAAACATGATGTAAATCTTTGAGAATTGCCCATCGCTAGTATGACTAGTTTGTCTGAAATTGTAAAACATCCAAACTTTGCGAGTTGGATACATTAGGGGTTCTCAAGTCGGGAAATTTGCTAGACACATAAACTGAACTTTAGCTAATATGAACAAAAATACATATATATATAGAAGGTTTTTTTTCTCTGTTTTAAAATACCTGGTCTCTCTAGGGCATCCAAAATGTTTCGGAACATTCACGTTGACTTTCGCAATACTTCAATTTATATTATAGCAATTTTTCAAACTTGAGTAGCCCTATTATGAGAACTAAAATTCAAATACACGCAAGAGTTCATATCAGATAATAGGTTGGAAATTCTCGTGCGATGCCGATGATTCAATGTCGTATCAGCCATCTCATGATCATGGACTTTTGAAAAAAAAGAAGCTTTAGTGCGCGAAAAGACGCGAACCATTTGAGGCGTATTTTCTGTACAGTTGATGTCATTAAGAGATAAAGATGACATGGTCCCTGGAATGTAGGCAGTGGAGTGGTCTCGTTCTGTCGAGGTTGCGTAATGGAATTTCTGGCCTTACACTCACAGAAAATACATAATGACTTTCTTCGAAAGCCAACGAATCAGAAGTCCCCCCTTTTTTTTTGATTCGATGTCAAGTTTGCAAGATCTCCTCTTTACATCAGCTGAGTTACACAATCAGTCTTATCTGTAAAAAAAATTGTTTGCGGTGTATGTGTTTATCAAAAACATCTTCGACGTGGAAGACGAAGAAAATCTTGATCCCACTAATCCTCGTGAGCCCTAGGTCTCAAGTTAAAGTATAGGACGCACCCGCCATTTCGAGCCTCAAAATTTTGAAAGCAAATACGCCACGCTTTCATAACGGTTCTGAATGATATAAGTGACCTCCATTGAGGTCCGGGTGCTATCTCGCAAGATAATCCAAAGTGTATCAGCTGGAAAAGGAAAAGATTTCCAATCACACCAGTTCTATTTCCTTAAAACCGCTTCTTGTCCCATAGACTCTTTGATAGAAACTAAACAAGGCTCAAGGCCTCGAACCACCAATTTAGAAATTGGGATTGGCTCACCGTAGATTTATTTGACTTTTTTCACCCGTGACCAATGCTGACCAAATAACGCTGGACCCAACGATGTTGAATCTTTCAACCAGCGACGGAGACGAGTCAGTATATACAATCGACGCACTAGAGAAAATCCATTCTAGCTAAGGTGGATTGAACTTCCACTCTCCGATAACAGGGGTGGGATATGGAGATACAAAGACTCTCTCCTTGACTTTACTTAGGCACAACTCACTCTGGGCTTATCCCACCGGACTACCCGAGACAACAAGCACTGGCCATCCCTCAGCTATAAAATCCTACTCGCTCTTCATTGAAGTTCAACCGAATTCCCATCCAAATCTCATTATCGTGTTCGTCTTTCTTGGGGCTTTCCTTTGAGTAGACCTTTTGATCTAGTTCTTCTACTGAAGTTTCATCAATCCAAATTAAAGCCATTTTCTTCCACGATATAAAGTATTGTCTTCTCTTCTACTACTCATTCAGATCGTCGCTCAGAATTCCTATCTCTCCTACTAGCTTTCTTGGCTTCAATTTTGGCGATTTTTTCGCCTCCAAAATGGTCATGGCGACATTTGGTTTCCTTGCAACAATCATATGTGTCAGTCTGTAAAATCAAAATAGAGGACCAACTTTGGGTATATATCAATACTAATCTTCATACTTTTTGAACGATAAACAGTTCATAATAATGGTTGGGACTGTGTCTCTAAGCTTTGTGGGTTACAAGTGCATCCCCCATACGAGCGTAGGCTTAACAAATCTCACCTCACCATTGGTCCTCTTCTCTAGGTGACCATTAGAGAAAGTCGGAAGACCAGTCCATTCCAACAATGGATTTTGATTCTAGTCCTAGCAATAGTCAATGTTGCTGGAACAACTATGCAACTAATGACAAGGTACGCTAGAACGACAAAGGAAGACATCGAACGTACCTTATCATTACTTGCAAAGTTGTTCCAGAAACATTGACTATTGCCAAGACTAGAATCAAAATCCATCGTTGGAATGGACTGGTCTTCCGACTTTCTCTAATGGTCACCTAGAGAAGAGGACCAATGGTGAGGTGAGATTTGTTAAGCCTACGCTCGTATGGGGGCTGCGCTTGTAACTCACAAAGCAAAGAGACACAATCCCAACCGTTATTATGAACTGTTTATCGTTCAAGAAGTATGAAGATTAGTATTGATATATACCCAAAGTTGGTCCTCTATTTTGATTTTACAGACTGACACATATGATTGTTGCAAGGAAACCAAATGTTGCCATGACCATTTTGGAGGCGAAAAAATTGCCAAAACCTGAAGCCAAGAAAGCTAGTAGGAGAGATAGGAATTCTGAGCAACGATCTGAATGAGTAGTAGAAGAGAAGACTTTATATCGTGGAAGAAAATGGCTTTAATTTGGATTGATGAAACTTCAGTAGAAGAACTAGATCAAAAGGTCTACTCAAAGGAAAGCCCCAAGAAAGACGAATACGATAATGAGATTTGGATGGGAATTTGGTTGAACTTCAATGAAGAGCGAGTAGGATTTTATAGCTGAGGGATGGCCAGTGCTTATCTACTTGTGCCAGTTTGAGAATTCCCCTCTGGTTCGGAGGATGGTACATTTTAATGATAATCTCAACCCTTACTGGTATAGCCTTTCTAATCGATCGTTCATGAGTTTTAGACGTCTTTGTCAATTTTGGCTGTGGCTGATTTTCTAAACTGATTTTTTATGTTCTTCGTTTGTTGTTATGAGGTCGGGGATGATATATATGATCTTTTATACGCCTGCGGTCCCACTTCGAGTGTCTATTTTCATGGTCAGCTCTTTCAGGAACATCTCAAGCTTCAAACCAATTATTGAGGCAAATCTGCTCGCCCCCCTCTAGATCATTATGCGCAATCAGCCCAAGTCAACCCATGAAATGAATGAGGATTCGCACACCAGGCCAGCTGTATTTCTCGATCATAGTAGTAAGACATGAGAATAACAGTTTTATGGCACTAGTGATATTTCTGGACCATTCCCAGCTCCGTTCATGACGCTTGAACACCAGAATGGTGTTGGGTTAGGTAGCGAATTCACACAGAGAAGGCAAGTCAAATGGCACCACCAGAGGATGATCCAAAGGCTTGGTTGGGTAAGCCGGTAGGCAAACGACCTGCAAAGAGAGCTAGGAGCGCGAATGGTAAATCGGGTCTTACCGCTTGGACTGGGACGAACACAAAGGTAACGTTTCCGACCCTTGCGATGGGCTGATCTAGTGCGGAAAAATTCATGCAACTCCACCCCACCATTCTCCAACAGCTTCTTTGAAGTCCAGCTGGCAACCAAGAATGAAAATCTGAAATCATCGAACGCTGAGCAGGTCGGCCAATTGGGAAGAGATTCCATCGCTATTGAAAGAACTGAAACAGTATTAATTGAGGCATGTGTTCTCATAAATTTCTGTTTACAATGATCAGCAACTATGTATACAACGATGATACCTGCAAGTAAACCTGGTGTT
>MU167331.1:56974-80569 GCA_015951145.1 Cronartium quercuum f. sp. fusiforme G11
TATTTTTTTTTTATTATTTTTATTATTATTTTTTATTATTATTTTTATTATTATTTTTTTCATTTTTTATTTTATTTTGTTTTAGATCCGATCGTCCTATGCGCTCGATCCGAATCGTTTACTACACTACATTATTTCAATTTCGAGCTTAAATAAGAGATTCATTTATTTTAAACGTTTTTAAATTATTGTTTATAAAATTATGGATTGTTTTGATCGTTACTATTTGAAGATATAAGTCACTTATAAAACCTTCAAAAAAAAACAAAATCGTTTACGAATTTTAAGTTTAGTTATAAGTTTAAGTTCACTAATTATATTAAGGTCATTTATCATGTTAAAATCCTTTGACTATTCATCTTATCTTGTATATCAAATCTAAAATTATTTATAATCTCAATGGTTATAATTATAGTTTGTCCATTAAGATTTTTATTTTTTTTATTTTTATTTGTTGTTAAATTTGTTCTATTTTAAAATTGTTTTTTTATTTCTCTCTCTCTCTCTCTATATATATATATTTGTATTCCTTTGTAACTATTTACCTGTAAATGAAATATATATGATTTTTGTAATCAATGTGACTATATAAAAATTAAAAGATATTATGACAGATAGTTGTTTTTTATGCAATTGTTAAATAACACATTGTAAAGCAATATATTGATGGCTTTCAATTAAAGTGAGTTGTGAGATGAGTTTAATAAACTTATAGATTTTTATATAAATTGTGTAAATCTTATTGCTTTCCACAACGGCCAGATGCACACAAGTGAATATGTGTGGATACGGAAAAACCCGTTGATACCGCAGCTAGATTCAGAAGTAGAGGTCTAAAGTTGAGGGAAACAGGTATACCATCTTGACCAAGGCACGAGTGAAAGATGAGGACTACTCATGTCAATGACAAGCAAACCAAATGAGCTGAAAGTTCGCACACTACAGCATTTCCCCCGAAAGAATTGAGTTTTGCTTTTCTGCTCGACGTGGGTCCGCAACGAGACCACAACTGCCTTTCGTCTAGCTCCGCTCTATCGATATTCACAAAAAAAAACTTCATCAGTCCCTTCCAGACTCTCGGAGAGGCACTATGGTAAGCCAGGTATGGAGCAAGATTGAGAGAAGCCAAACAGCCGACCGTTTTCCACAAAAAAGAGTAAGCTTCAAAAAGATCCTTGAAGATTTCAAACGCTTCTCTTACACAGTTCACCCACTTTTCTGAAACGGTCCTTTTAAGACGCTGATGTTGTCTAAAAATCAATAATCACTTTGAATTGAGGTCATGCGTTTGGATGCTGAAGCTGTTAACCTGCCTCTCACAGGAAGTGCAATGTAGAAAGTGTGGAATTGGTAACTGGCGGTATTTTTCTGATTCCGGTCCCGAATAATTTTCAGCCAATTATGGAGACTGACACTGGGGGTGTGAGGTCTTAGCTTCAGTTGGCTGGACTCTCACTTGGAAGTGCAAGGATGGTTGGTTGGTTGAGTCTGAGACTTAGTGCAATCAAGGGTTCCTTCCCCAAATCCTCCTAGAGCTGCACAGTCTAGGAGACAGATGGGCACTGTGAATCCACTGGGTGAGCAGGAGAATCAGCCTGTCTGAAACACAGTGAGGGTGCTGAATCCCTAGTCAGGGCTTCACTCAGCTGGCACTCTGACACTGTTGGTCTTCTTCCTCAACTAGCTCTCTCTCAAGAACCCTAAAAACAAGAGGGAGGAGCTTCCTAGATGAGGCACAGTGAAGACAAGGTAGTGTGGACCTTGAAGGACTAAGAAAGAGTCACTGCCAACATATTTTCATCGCATGGAAGCTTGCTATGTAACATAGCATGTCTTCATGTGATATTATGGACCATTTTTCAAGGTCCCTACCTTGGAAAATAGACCTATTGCATCGCATCTTGGCCTGCTATGTGACATAGCATGCCTCTATGTGATGCAATTTTCTTGGCAGTGAGTCAAAAGAAGAGACAAAGAGCCCAAGCTATTTCTATTTGATAGAATAATCACCACACCCAGAGTAGGGTGAATGATTCTATGACTATCCAAGAAGAAGAAAGCTCAGGGATCACTTTAATAGTGTCTCAAGCTGTTGAGTTATAATTTCTTAGTTTATTGGTTGATGGTTAGAAATGTCCTCCTGGAGGGAAGACTCTGGGGCCTCCTTTTATACCCTCAGTCTTCAATCTTCCTTCACTATAGGCATTTCCCATGTCAAAGGGCTAATCTAGCCCTTGCTGGTTTGTCATGTAATAAATAATAGCTCTTATTTATTACAAGTTACTCAATTTACATTTACACTTCTTCATCTGGTGGATGATACTTGTATAATGCCATCAGATGGCTTTATATATGTATCTATAGCTCTTGACACTGAGCTTGATGTGTGGTTCAATTGTTACACTATTCATTACATATGTAGTACATATGTTACACTACTCAATACCTATGTAATACATATGTTACACTACTTATTATATGTGTACATCACTTATTACACATGTAATACATATGTTACACTATGTATTACACCTGTTCCTTCTAGTTACTATGTATGTACATGACTTCTTTCAGCCAATGGGACTGTCATGCAGTCCTCAGGGCTGACATGGGGCAAAGAACTAGTGGGCTTTCCATTACCCAGCTCCAGGATACTGTCTTTTTTTCCCTGTGCAGTTGTGGCTCAAGCAACATGTTCTCTACATGCCCCCGGTTTGCGGGAGACACCTCAATAGAAGCCAGTGACTCAACAGACCTAGTCTCGAAGTTTGTCCAGTGCATTGCTGACCACATGCCACAGTGGCTCATAGGATACAATTGTTAAGCATTTGACAACTGCGTCCTTGTGTATCACTTCTCGCCGGATGCGGCAGGGATCTTTAGAAAGGTAACGACGGGTTCCACCACTGCATCTCAAAGTGCATTCTACTTGGAATTCCATGGGGTGTATAACATTGACATGTACCTGTTTCTAGACAAGACTATGCGGCATAGATGTAAAAGCCTATCTCTTGGCGTGGTGGCTAGCGCTCACGATCTCGAGGGCAAAATAGAAATGGACTATGTGCATATGGAAGCGGAAGTGCCCTAACTACTCAAGTACAACATGGACAATTGTGTCAAGACACAGCATCTTTGGATACTGACAGGATGCCATGAGTAGATTCCCTCCCTATCCGCGGTATCATCGTTTCCGGTCATAGACTGTGGCAGGTATGTCATTGGAAGCATGGCTCCAGGTGCTCTTTCCGCATATGTGCTGTCTACAGGCAAATAAATGGACTATTCAGATGTGCCCACGGTAGACACATACCAGAGTGGCCTGGTAATGGACCCAGTTCCTGGCTTGCATCACGAGGTTTACAATGCAGACTATGTTTCCATGTGCCCAACTATAATGATAGCAATAGCGGTGTCTCAGGAGAACATTTATGCAGTCCAGCTTCCAGACAAGTTATGCCACAGTGCCATAGAGTGGGTAAAGGATGTAAAAATTCAGTGGCGCACGAGTAGACAAGATAGAAACATCAAACATGAATATGCTTATACTAGATGACCTCCAGCGCTATCACCCTGGCTTCGCGTCACAACTGACTGACTCTTTCCCTAAGCTCAACTATAGCTGGGAAAGAGTAAGTCTAATCTCTCTCTCTCATCCTCACCTTCTCTTTCTTCTCATTCATTTTTCTCTCAAGTGTTATCATCCCTTTTGCCTGTTTTATGCTGATCAACTTGTACCTGATTCTGGGCTCTATGTGGCTGTCTACAGAATATTATTGTTGTTTCTTTGTGACTGACAGCCTTGAGCTTCTTTATCCCACACTTGACATCTAGGTCAGATTAGTGTTTACTTTTTCTCACTCTACTTTCTTATTGATTCTCTCATTCTTCCTATACCTAGGTCAGCGTGTGTGTTAGTGATCAGGGTTGAAGAGTTGCTCAACCCCATTTTGATCATCTTTGTATCAGATTTCTGGAAGTTTTCAAAGGATGCTGCATCCGTAGTTGTGGGTGACAAGTGCATTATAATCAGGAAGGGAAGTTACATTGTGCCAGACGTGTGTCAAACTCTTATGGACAAACAATGAATTGTGGGTAAATGGTCGTTGTGGAAAGCAATGAAAATTTGCACAATTTTATATATAAATATATATGAACATAGCCTCACCTTGTTTTATTCTAAAATTCCTTAAAACACTTTACTACATTATATCAAAACATTTTAAAATAAAATGATTTGATACCTCACATATATTACAAAAATCATAAAGTTCATTTACAAGTAATAATTACAAAGAGATAAAATTTAACTACAAATAACATATATATAAAGGAACTCAACAGTTGAAACGAATATAAATTAATATATAAATGAGTGAAATAATAGCAACAATTAAACTAATGAAACAATTAAATTAATAAGATGATTGATTTTAAAAACTAAATATAAATGATATAATTTATAAACAAGTTTAAACTAAATAAAACAATTCTGTTTTCAAGTATAATGATCTGTATGAGATATAATTATAACAGATTAATATTATAAAAAAAGATAAATTATTAAAACAATTGCAAGAAAAAAAAAATCAAAATAACAGAACAATTCAACTTTAAATGAACAATTTCGATTCTTATAAATAATTAAATACTATGAAGAATTTGAAAATATTCTATGACGATCTTAATTTAAAACATAATTGATTTAAAAATGTAAATAATCGTAAATGAATTTAAGATAAATAGAACCTTTAAATAATATTATAAAACCAATTTAAATGTTTAAAATGATGTAAAATTTAGATCTTGAGGTAATATGAATAAAATGTATGAGTTGAACCGATTTGTGCGACTGGTTCGGTTGGTTCGGTTTTGTTGGATACAGCGGTGTGGGTGATCGCGATTGAATGCAATCGGATCCAGGTTGACGCTCGTTGCGCTTGATCGACCGTTTCGGTGTGATCGTATGAAATGGCAAGGAGAAAGGACCAATGATTAAAACTGTTGAGGGAGTAGATCAATTGCATTGGCGCATCACTCTTGAAAGTACACATGAAGAGCCCTTGACAGTGACTTACTGCATACCATTAAGTGAAAGAATGCCTCTTGACAGTGGGTTCCTGCATACCAGCGAGTGGGGGGAGTGGTCTGTGTATTTGGGCCCAAAAAAAAGTTTTGGTATGAAATTGCCAAACGAAGTGCAATTTTGGACCTATGAGCCTTTTTCCAGACATTGTGGTGGACCTTCCAATATCAACGTCATAGCAGCATCAATGCGTTTGTCTTGGATCATCGTAATCCTTGTTTTTTCCTTGGGTTGTGAATTCCATGTTTGGAGCCTGTTCAAAATTTATGTCTATGTTACAAGCTCTCTAAAATTACATCTACCTCTTTCTTTTACAATGGAATTTCCTCTCGAAATCACACTAAATTTCTTCCTACTTGTGAACTGGTCTGGAAATTGAAAGATACAAGTATCAAATCTTTTTTTCAGGCAGGAGACTTACTTTAATACTCTCACTTTGACACCGTGATCAGGGGGTGACTTTCAGATGTTGTGAAAGCATAAAAATGGGGTGGTCTTATGCACTGCCAGCAGAAACTACTAGGACATGGTTGTTCTAGAAGTCCTAGGACCAGAGTTATCCTAGATGTTCCTTGTTTAGACAAGGAAAAACTAGGCCAAAGCCTGTCAGAGGAAATCTAGGACAAGCTTGTCCTAGATGTCTTTGTTGGTAGTGATGTAACTTGAAACCCTCCCACCATTGAAAAAATTGGCTGTAAAATCCAATTTGCCTCCATCATCAAGCTTGTAAGTTTTCAGTGCCAGATAGTTTTCTCTATAAAATGTGTAAAGAAAGTCATGAACTTACACATGCAAAGTATAATATTGAATCTTACCCTGTATTTCTGTCAGAGAGTGGGTTATATTACACACCAATTGAGGTCATATTGTAATATAACTGGTACTTCTGATCTAGCTATTGATAAATAAGGCAACCAAGACTTACAGATCATGAGACTAGTTATCCTGGAAAGGACTAGAGAGAGGAAGTTGTCTTCAAAGAGGCTCTAAGCAAGGGATTAAGAATCAAAGCAAAAAGGTAAAAGATGACAGTTTCTTGAGGCTAGTATTTCAAAGGAATAATAGTGCTAATGATAGTAAATAATAAAATGATTGATAAAAGTTTTTTAATGAGTCATGAGAGATAGAGACAGTGTTTATAGAGACTAAGAGTAAGAGAAACAGTATAACCCACAAGAGAAAATAAGGAGTTCATCAGGCTACAAATGAATGAATCAGCCATTGATGAAGTAATGAGAAACAGATGAGGAGTAAGGAAACCATGAGCCTACAGTACCACCAGTGCTGTTATTAATGAACAAGGAAGCTAAAACCCATAGTCCAAGCTTCAGACCTTCTATCTTCCATTCCACCAGATGGGGACAGTTGGTTTTAGATGAGGCAGCACTGTGTATGACCAATACACCTGCACAGTCCAACTGGAACCAAAACCACAAGACTTGTCTTCTTTGGTCATGTGACAGACTTATGTGGGTCTGTCTAAATGATTACAAAACCAGACAATCACATGATCAAATGAGAGAAGGAGATATCATAGAGAGGAATAGATATCACAACAAAACATTTCCAAGTGTCTAGTCCATGAAGATCTTTGCCAGTTTAAGCATCTAAATGCTACAGTATGAGTACTGGTTGTTACACTACAGTAACTACATGTAATATTCATAATTACAAGTGTTCACGTCTTACCATAAAATATTTACAGTGAATGAATAAGTACTGTGTGTATGTTACAGTACTGTATGTAAACCATATGTAATCAGTTAGCTATGAGATAATCTGGTCTTCTTAGATTATGCCATGGCTGACAATTTCCCTCAAAAAAATTGTTGGATGCAAAACCATAGGTGTAAGACTCTCCTTCAGGGGGGATTACTTTGAGTTTGAAACCCAGATTTTTAGTTTGAGATGACTTTCCCAAACCTCAAATAAGTTCTAAACTGACCAAAAATCTGGCTTTGGTGTAGGAGTCTCAACCCTCTGGGAACCTGTTTAAACTTCAACTTCATTCCACTAACCTTTCAGTACCTTCAAAGGGAAAAAATGGCCCCTCTGCACCCAATACCTTCATAGAAAACCTCATTGAGAAGATCAAACACCTTTCAGATCCCAGTCAAACTCACATGAAGGTAAGGTCAAAGTCTTGCTTTAATTTGTTCTGAAATCCTTACTCCTAACTTTTTCCAGCCTTTACTGCCATCATGTGTGCCTTGGTTAAATGTAAGATTATTCAGGTGTTGCTTGCATCCCACCACCTGAGCTGTTCATGCCTGGTGCATCCAAGACCACCTCAGATGCTGCTATTCAAGATCAGTGTGATGATATTTCATTCTATGTTCAACTCACTTCATCTTAATCTCCACAGCCCTGCCTTAGGCTTAATCAAAGTCTCCAGTCAAATCTGTGGAATTGTTAATAAATTTCTCCTTCCTGAACTTGAAAAAGGATTGTATCAGTGCATTTCCCTCCTACTTCAAGTGATTGGTTACTGATCTGATCAAAATCCTATTTAGAACTTCCCTTATAGTTCACAACTCTTCATTGCAACAAGAAAGGTCCTACATTGTACATCAAATATTTAATAAACTTTTCAGGATTGATGCACCAGAGAATACAATTGTTGTACTACTATACCCTTTTGCTGAGTATTTTTTGATGTTCCTCTCTGAAGCAAACAAGACCCATTCTCTCTGAGAGAAGGGCTGGACAAGTTTCACAACCAGCTTTCAAGTTGGAA
Source organism: Cronartium quercuum f. sp. fusiforme G11 (assembly GCA_015951145.1). Lineage (NCBI taxonomy): Eukaryota > Fungi > Basidiomycota > Pucciniomycetes > Pucciniales > Coleosporiaceae > Cronartium > Cronartium quercuum. The sequence goes on from MU167331.1 coordinate 64,798, forward strand.
CCAACCTCTTATCTGCATGTCACACATTTTCATGCAGTCCTGTACATGTAACAGTCACTATCACACTTAGGTTTTAGAGCATCCACTATGGGGAATAGTACATTAGCCAATATACACAGAGGGGTACATATTGAATAATTGACTTGTTTTGGCTAGGGTGTCTGAGTGAGCTGATGGCTTCCATTTGACCTGATTTTTATCTGATTTAGTGAAGTGGTTGTCAAGACATTTTTATTTTTATTTTTTTGGGGGGTACAAGTGCATTAAAATTAATCTATATATACTGGCACAAATCAAATGTGTCTACCGCTACAAATCAACCCAGTCCAATGCCTGTGTACCCGTTTTTTTTTTTTTTTCTTTTTTCTTTTCAACAACCACTCGACCAAATCAGAGGATAATCAAGTGAAATTTCTGTGTACATTGGCTGACATACCACCTAATGTACCGTTGCCCATTTATGGTATCCAAGTATAACATCCAGAAAAGATTTGAAAGTTTTCCAAAACTTTTCTGGAAGTTCTGAATATGATGACAGGCACTGTGTTCACTGGTGGCACAGCTAAATTGGAGCTGTATTGGAGTGAAGTGACTGTGACACCACTGAACACATTGTCTGTCACTGTTGTCAGAATTTTTGGAAAACTTTCTGATCTTTCTGGATGTTATACTTGTATACCAAATATTGGGGCTTATTTACAATACTTAATGTCGAGGGTCCATCTTTATATCCGCTAATTGCAGCTTGAGCTGCCCTTTATAAGGCCGGGCGTAGGCTAAAACCATTGATGTCCGCCCATCTGTAACAAGTTCGCTTTTCTTCATTTTTCTTCTGAGTCTGGTTTTATTTGATCGGTCGGGTGATCGACATCCGAATTCGGGATGGATGTCCACCAACCCGACCTTTTCCTTTCAATCGACGGTCAGCTTCGCTTCTCTGACTGTCCCCTCATCACACCTTCCACACCCATCGCTGACTGCTTTCTTGCAGGTGGTGGAACTAAAACCAAGGTCACCATCGCAGCTCCATCCCCATCCTCACTCTCACCATCCGTCCAGATTCTCGCCACCGGGGCACACCGCTCGTCCAATTGCTCTGATCTCGGGATTCAATTTGCAGTGGAATCTATCGGACATGCTACCCTTCAAGCTCTTGCTAAGCTCCCGTCGCATTATCCGGCCACCTCATGGACCTTTCATCAGCCTGCTCCTTTTATGAAGATATGGGCCGGCCTCAGCGGGGTCGACAGCCAGGCAGACGTGGTGGCGATGAAAGCCGCGCTAGGGGAGCTATTCGGGCTCGGGCCTCAGGACGAGAAAGTACTGGTGATATCGAACGACTGTGACCTTCTCAGTGGGTCGATCGAGTTTCACTACCGCCGCTCGATCGAAATTAGTTCTTCCTACAAGCCATGCGATGGCGGCATCGTCCTTATCGCAGGTACGGGAAGTATCGCAACAGCTTACGTACCCTCATCATTCTCGGCCATCGACGTGCCTAGGGAGAGTCTGCTCAAGGTCGCGGGCCGAGTGGGCGGATATGGGTACCTGTTAGGGGACGAGGGGTCAGCATTCGACGTTGGCCGGTTCACAGTCAAGGCTGTCCTCGAGGCTGCGGACGCGGGAGAGCTTGAAGTCAAACTCGATAGGCCTCTGAGCTCTACAATCGCCAACTCTACGCTTCTACCCGCGCTTCTCGACCATTTCGGTGTTCACCACGTCGACGATCTCCTAGGAGCTGTATACAGGCTTAATAAGTCCGCTGGCCAAACCGAACACGATCGCAAGGTGAGGCTCGCCGAGGTGTCACGGGTCGTGATGAGATGCGCGTACCCGGGAGATCCCAGCGTAGTTGGAGATCAGTTTGCTTTGGAGGTTATGGCTCAGACTGCGAAGAAGTTGAGCGTATTGCTACACGAGGTCTGTCGGATCCATAATCTCAAGCCTGAGCGCTTGGTGTTGTGTCTAGGAGGAGGTATGTGGGCATACGAAGCCTATAAGGAGACCGTGCTCCGACTTACCGCCGAGAGCTGGGGCGCAGAATGGGGCTGGGTAGAAAGCGTGAAGGAGCCTGATCAGGTTGCGGCAACCACTCTGGTCAGACGTCAATTTTCGCGGTTGGAATGATTGATAATTTGATAGTAAAGAACAAACTGACATTAGCCATCGGTGAGGGGTGAGGGATTTTAATGGTCCTCATGGAAATTTGATGACGTCAATCCTGTTACTGATCAGCCCTCTTAATGAGTTCTTCACCTTAGCTAGAGCTAGACTCCCATTTTCTGGCCAAAAAGCTCAAGCCCGAGGCGACAGAAGAGTGTGGGCAGGTGTGGGTCATCCGAAACTTGTCAGTCAGTGTTTATGCACTAGAAATAATGAGGTCTGCCTGATTAGAAGCATTGATGATTGAAGGACGAATCCAAATAATCTAAACAATCAGTTTGTTGATCACAAGCTAGAAACATTGGGTGGCTGTAAAAGGACCAGCAAATGAAGGATGATTCTCTTGAATATATCGTTGTAAGATGAGGTTATTCTGGCAGTGAATGATGTTAGGTCAACAGCGCCTCTAGGTACCATTCTTTGTTCCCAGTCTACAGAGCACGGCAACTATTCGAAGCCCACATCACTAGAGTTGGCCTCTCCTCAAAAGGCATTGTCTGCGTGTCAGGCAAAAAGACAGGATCTAGAATTAATTGTCAGCGTGGGACCGAATGCAATCGCGTCACATGTGGTCAAGAGGGACTTGTACATCAAAATTGTGTCATGGTGCGATTGGGGCAAGAGGCTCATTATGACAAAAGATTTTGTTGTTAAAGTTAGTTGCGCTCTCCACTCTTGAATCTAGACGATTAATTTTTGGTGGTAGGTGTGAGAAATGTTGGATTGTTCTACCTAAAGTGTTCTGGACCTGGTTCCTTGGTTTCCACAACATTGAAGCCTGCCTACTTGATCTTGATGTCTTAATTGGAATAGGTTCAGTTGCACGCAGAGTTTTGGTCTATCTCATGGGCGCAAAAGGTAGGCAGAAAGGCGGCAAGAGCTCTAATGAAAGCAGCTGTACATAAGGTAGCAGAATCAGAAGATCTGCTTGAAATACATACATTATGTGGTGCGTGAAACTGAGGCCTCTATCATCACTTGCTAACATGAGATGATTTGACAACTAGCATAAGAGGGATTGATAAAGAGGTGGATTACAGATGAAAGCAGCATGAATGACTTCCGGTGACAGTGTAAAGATCAGAATGGGCTGCGATGGAAAGAGGCTCTAACTGGATAGCAAGTTAGGTTAATGCAGAGAGATAGAGAAGCTTCCAACAACCCAGATAGGGAGGAATTCAAAATGAACATGACTATACTGGAACTAAGACATATAGGTCAGTTTGTGACTTCTGACTCATGGAATGGTATCAAAGGAATGAGCACCACCAAAAACTCCTGATCAAAAGTTCGGGTTGTATGAGTACAAGAGGTTGAGACTGGAGAATAGGTCCTCACATCTTATTAGCTGAAGCATGACCCAAAAGTGGTAATGTTGAAGTGCACAATAGGATGTACAATTAGAAAAACAGCAAGGATAAGAGAATATGTCAGAAAAGTCAGACAAGTGACTAAAGTACAGTGACCTTTCTATTGATGCATATGGCCTTTTATTAAGGAAGTTTGGATGTATGTGTTTTCCAGATTCGCCCCCCCCCCCTTTTTTTTTTGGAAAAAACATCTACTTAATTACTTGACTTAACTAATTCCTATCTTTCTTGGAAGCCTCTGAGGCCCCAAGGAGGAATAATTACCCCCCTAAACTCCTATCCCAGTAATCCAGAGAAGCAACATGGAGCTGCACCATCTAATATAAAGCCTTGGAGACTAGTCCAAAATACAATGGTTGATATCCAAGAACCTACTTCAATATTCTGATCTCAAACATAAGGTGAGGCGCAACTTCAGTTTATTTTGTGTGGTGCTGCAGTAAAACCAGAAGGGAACTGATAAGTCATTTATTCAATTCCAGGTTTCCTGAGGCATCAAAAAAAGGATAAAGAATCCACCAAAGTACTTGAAAGAGAGGCACTGGGCTTGTGAGAGGAAGGCTTTTTTTTAGGCCTACCTCCTTACTAGAAAAGGTAATGAGGGGTAAGGGAAGGAGTCTGTACTGTAATAAACAAGTACATATTTCAGCTAACTGACCTTTCAAAAGAGGATTCAAGACCAGGGGACTATGTGTTGTAGGGACATTTTTATAGGTTTACTTGTAGATCTTTTTGAAGGGCTCTGTAGATGTGTTCACAATTGGGTGGTGTTTGGTTTAGGTGTGTGGTAAAAGGTAGAGGGAAAGAGGAGCTTTCTTGCTCAAGGAAGAAAGGTTTATATACATGTTCTTCCCTCATATCCCTCAATATAAGGGTCTTGTAGTCCAGCTATTGTTTCTGGTGGTGCTGGAACCACCTGTGGCTCTTGTACTAGTTGCAAGGCCCAGTGTGTAGGCCTTGTCAAGATTATACAGGCTTATGACTCTTTATACTGAGTATGAGCCACTTGCTTCTGTCTGGCAAGTATCCTCACTGATAATTCAAAGAGAGCTATGAGCACAATAGGCCAAAGGTTGGTAATGGGTTCTTATAAAGCTCAAATGCCCAATAATCTTTCCTGAAGGCCAGATGAGTACAGATCCTACCAAGTGAAGGAACTAGATGCTCACAGGATCAGTGGAGCTTCACACAGATCTTTTATACCCTGTGCTGTCTAGAAGCAGACACACTCAGCTTTTATTCTCTACCACTGTGCTACAATCTTGAGAACCCTTCAGCAAGAGTGAAGCAGTTGGGTTATGGAGGAAGGGTGCTAGTGATGAACCTCAAGTGAAAAATCAAATAAGACAAATGTGAAAGCCAGTAAATAAACTAGACTATCTCTTTAATAGAGATAAAATCACCCAGGTTAATTAAATTGACCAGACACTGAGGAAGCTCAGAAGAAGATTGCTCAGAATATCCTAGAGAGGTCTTCAGACCATTGAAGTTTATATTATAATGATTCAGAGAGTGGAAGTGTCCAAAGAGGTCTGGTCTTCCTTTCATACTTTGAGCTTTTTCTCCTCCTTCTCTATAAGCATATTTACTCAGTTGAAGGTGAACCTAACCTCATATATGTAACTCTTTCAGTAATGATGTACCATTACCATTACATTCAACTGTTATGGGTTACTGCAGGTTGTCTTGTGTATAGCTCTTGAGACTGAGCTATGAGGTGTCTACATTATGGTTACAAGACATGTGTAGTCCTGTGGTACTTGTTGAGTACTCAGGGGCTGACACTGAGTGTGAAGTGTGACTAGTTATTGTTACATATTTTTATCATATGTAACTTGTTATGTTACATATGTACATCTATTCTGCATGCATTTATCATTAGATTACATATAGTTACTATCACTTCCTGCATATTTGCATTGCATGGAGACATGCTAGGTGACATAGCATTTCTCCATGCAATGCTATAGACCAATTTACAAGGCTCCTACCTTGGGGAATTGGCCTATTGCATTGCATGTAGACATGCTATGTCATATAGCATGACTACATGCAATGAAAATATGCTGGTGGTGTATATGTAACTATTTTGTTTGCCAGCTTGTGAGACTACCCAGTAGGTGTATGGCTGGAAGCCTTACAGGGCACTAGTATAAACATGACAAAAGTAGAATAGTAGCATAGCAGAGGGAGTGAGTTGTGGCAGAAGGCATGAGTGCCTAGCTCCTTGAGAAATTACAACCATTGTGTGTGGGCATTCTTGGAGCTAGGTGAGTTTCTTGTGTCTAGCATCTGTAGGCAGATGGAGAACTGATGACCATCATGTGAGGGCATTCTAGGAGCTAGGCAGTTTTTGGGGATAGCAAAGTAGTTTTCTTTGATTCTGGAACCCTGTTCAAGATCCAACTCAAAGTGTCACAGGAGGATTCTTCCAGTGAGGGTGACTAGCCAAAGTCACTCTTTACAGTAGGCCTCAGGGCTGATTGGGCATGTATGTGCACTGGCATCCTGATTGCCTCAGATGACAGTAGCCAAGGCAATTTCAGATAGACCTCCAAGGTAATTGAAACTTGAGGCTTTCACTCAAGGGAAATATCAGTGCCAATCAATTCATTGGATGAAAAAAATTAGGTGACCAATATCTTGGAGGCTTCAACCAACATCAATCCTTGGATGAATCCAACTGAGGCAGTTGGGAGAGAAGTAATGAGCTGTAAAGGTGCACAATCATCAGCTACAATATGCCAAAGCAAGACCTGGTATTTTCATGATGATAGTGATGTCAGAGAGTATCAATTCCTGGTTTCTCTAATTGTATAAGAAAAATCCAGGACTTGAATATGTTGATAGCATTTATGATGAGCAATAATGTTTGGGCCAGAGAAGTGCTGTCATTTCTTGAAGCTGGTATGTACATATGGCAGTTGATCAGATGAACACTTTGTGGCCAGCCAGTCCTACAGGACCTTCCTGTAGACACTGCCAAGATATTTGTATCGGATGGGCCTATCCGATGTTCTATCACCCTGAGATATGCGATGCAGTGTCAGTAGGATTAGGTGCGATGGAATTACACTGCAATATGGTGTCGGAGCATTAGATACCAATAGTAATTCCATCGCACCTAATCCTACTGACACTGCATCCCATATCTTGGGGTGATAGAACATCGGATAGGCCCATCCGATACAAATATCTTGGCAGTGAGAGTTATACCTAGGCAGGGATGGGTCTTCTAATCCATATGATCCCCTTGAGATTAATCAGGGAGGGTTGAAGAGTAAATAAAGTAAGTTAGGATATTGATGTGAGATTTCTTGTGTGAAGCTGGTGAATTTTGCAGATCAGGTAGTACCACTCTTCAAGTAGTGGTATCATCCACTGAATGAGTGATAAAAGATTACTTAGACTGCTATCTGATGTAGCACTGCCTTTTTCTGTCAAAGGGAATGAGCAGGAGATACTTAAATACCTTCCCAGCCCCTTTCCAGCTCAATCCATAGGCTCTATGGAATTTTCCTTGCATTATCACTGCCAGCAGAAACTACTAGGACATGGTTGTTCTAGAAGTCCTAGGACCAGAGTTGTCCTAGATGTTCCTTGTTTGGACAAGGAAAAACTAGGACAAAGCCTGTCTGAGGAAATCTAGGACAAGCTTGTCCTAGATGTTTTTGTTGGCAGTGTATGTGATCATGGTTGTCTTCTTCTGAAGTAGTATTCAAGATGATATACTGCTGGTCATCTTTGGCAGTATCCTGTACCTTGTGGTGCACCAGGATGGGAAGATGACTAGTATTTGTGATACCAAGGGTTTTTCACAAGCACAGGGGTGATTCAATCATTACATCATCATTATGTTTATACTAATCATTGCAGCATCACTTTTGCTCATAGAACCTTACACTTGTGGTGATCACAGCACTTGTACCTGTTTTTGTGATTTTTGACACCTCTAGACCCACTTTACATAGCAAATATTTATGTTATTGAAATCTTAAATATAGAAAATAATTCCTCACTGAATCCATATTATTTTGGTCTTTTCAAAAAATTTCCTAGCTGTTCTGATTTCTTGTATGATGAGTTCCATAGATGCAAGGCCTGATGGCAGACTTTGAGGGTGCTTATACACAATAGTCACTTAAGAGAGTCTGTTGGAGTCCAATTGACAAGGACAACAAGAAAAAGAAGACAGCTTACATCACAACAATGACAGGAGAAATGAGTTAGCTGAGAAAAGAGGTTGAGAAGGAGAAATCAGGGTAAACAGCATAAGAAGAAAAAGTATCAGCACATACCTCGTTGCCACTGGATGAGCCACACAACCTTAAACAGTATGAGCATGAACTAGAGGAGAAAAGGCAAGAGAGAAGAACACATATATACTTGCCTCCTCTGTGTAGTTTCTCTTTCCATGTCTTTGGAAAGAGAAAGTACATACCCTTTTTCTAATCCCCTCACCAAACTCACTATCCTGAAAGCTAAGAACCTGAATGTATCAACTTCTTTCCTCAATCTCATAGCTCATTCCTTATCTAGCTCCACAGACCACAAACTCACCCTAATTGCACTCTCTACCTCTGACTGCTGTACCTGAACACAGGTAGATAAAGCTTAACCAAATAATTTCTCTACATCATGTTTTTTCCTGATATCTGCATCTTTTTCTCTATCTCATTTTGTAGGTCAGAACTTCCTCCTTAGAGCTGCACTCGCCACATCACACACTTATCCATAGCTTCACATATCTACAAGGTAATAAATAATCAAGTCTTTGGAAAGAGAAACTCCACAGACCACAAACTCACCTTAATTGTGCTCTCTACCTCTGACTGCTGTACCTGAACACAGGTCAGAACTTCCTCCTGAGAGCTGCACTAGCCACATCACACACTTATCCATAGCTTCACATATATACCAGTGTCCTAAGACAGAAAGACTTCTTCAGAGTCAAATAAAACTATTGAGTCCTTAGGGAAGAGCTTTGAGGCTATGACATCATGGCTGGTATCCCATTACATCATCAGATTCCAGCAGTCCCATTTCTTTCTTTAACTGGTCTTTCCACTGAATAACTTTCATATGGTCCAATTCTCCTTGACCATTGAAGTGCACCCAGTCTTGATTTGTTGGGATATCTCTTTTGATTGATCTAAATCTTTTTTTTCTTCTTCTTCTTCTTCTTGCAAGGATGATACTAGCCTCTGGCTTAACAAGAAACCCTTTTTCACAACTTTCCTTTGATTACAGCTTGGCATAAAGGTCATTACTATGCTGCCAAGGTGTACTTCTCATGTTTTAAGGGAACATTTTCAGCTCCATGAATGGGGCATCAGTGTTAACTTCAAAGCAGCTGATAATTTCAATCTTTGTTAGATCCAGTTTGTAATTGATGTTTGATTGTGCCAACTGGATTACAAGCTGCTCTTCACTCATTTCTTCTTTCAAGGATTCTATTTTTTGTTCCAAGGAGAGGTTTTATTTTTGGTTCTCCTCCTGAACAGTCACCATTTTCTTAGCAATATCATTAATTTTTGTCTGTATTTCCTGTTTCAGAGTAGAAAAATATTTCAAATGCTCTTTTGCAACTGTTTTATTTGTTATTAATGAGTTTTGTATGCTGACCTTAATGATATTTCTTAATTGTTTATTAATTTAATATGTATGTTTTTCTACAAATTTTCCTTGTCTTTTCTGAAAAGGAGTGTTAGACAAGTTTATTTTCTTCAATTCCTCTGTCTGTTATCTTTTAATAGTGGAAACCTGTGTTTGATTATAATGAGTACTTTTGTTAACATCATCTTTTGTATTCTCAATGTGGGAAACATTTTCAGATAAAAACAATGAAGGTGAGATTTACTGTGGTGTGTTACCACTAATTTTCAGTGTGTGTATGCTTATGACTAAAGGTAGGTGTAGGAATGACTGTAATAAGCACTACAGTTTTTTTGCCTACTATAACTTCAGAGTCAGCTTGCACTAAACTTATGATTATATTGTCAGGATACTTACATATCAAGTCTGTCAAAAACTTCAGGAAACACGTATCAGAAACAAAGCTAAAAAATAACATTGGGAATAAGTCCATTAAGACTTGAAACTCCAGGAATATGTTGCTTACAAAGAATTGCATACTAATATGTTGTATTGGGAATAAGCTTAAGAATGCTTGAGTAATTTCTCTTTTAATTTTTCTTAGTCTTAGTTTCAAAGAGTCAAGGGAAATGACCCAAGGGAGTTTGGACTATGTGGCTTACACTACAAACCATGAAGACTAGAAGTGTTGAAACATTTTCAGAAAACAAGGATATATATAAAGTCACAGCAAAAACAGATTCCTCTGTTCTTTCTTCATCAAAAGTAAGAATAAGAGGAATCTGTAAGTACTTTGCCTATCCTACCTCTCAAAATCACACTAAAATCATTCTCACTCAAACTCACACCTCTATAACTTTGTTTCTCTCTCTCTAAGAAAAATAACCATTGTTATCATTTTTTCCAAACATTTATTTCATATTGGTCCCTGCTGCCCCTGGCACAGGTTAGTCAACCTTCTCTTAGCTCCAAGTAGCATCACTAGGCTTATATGCCTTCGAGCACCTGTGTACTAACCTGATACCCCAGGTACGACTTAAAGTTTTTGTCTTTTCCTTTCCTTTCTTTTCTTTCTATTATACATGGTTTACAAGTTTGTCTATATGTGGATATTGTGCTTGATTCATCGAAAGTAAGAATAAGAGGAATCTAAAAATAACAATTGTTATCATTTTTTCCAAACATTTATTTCGTATCGGTCCCTGCTGCCCCTGGCACAGGTTAGTCAACCTTCTCTTAGCTCCAAGTAGCATCACTAGGCCTATACGCCTTCGAGCACCTGTGTACTAACCTGATACCCCAGGTTAGTCAACCTTCTCTTAGCTCCAAGTAGCATCACTAGGCTTATACGCCTTCGAGCACCTGTGTACTAACCTGATACCCCAGGTATAATTTTGTGCTCAAACTTAATTTTTAGCTTGTAATCTTACATATATCAGTATGTGAAATTTAGGGATGAATGATAATTAATTGTGGACTCAGAGATTCCAGACACTGTAATACACTGGTAATTAATAAAATTTCATGGCGGTGATTATGTCATGATTAAGTGTGTCAGCCCTGAGGTGTCAGCCTAGCTCTAAATAAAGGGTGCAATAACCATGAAATCTAGGGCTAGCTACTAAGGAATGGTTGTCTCACTGCCAAGAAAATTGCATCGCATAGAGGAATGCTATGTCACATAGCAGGCCAACATGCGATGCAATAGGTCTATTTTCCAAGGTAGGGACCTTGAAAAATGGTCCATAGTATCACATGAAGACATGCTATGTTACATAGCAAGCTTCCATGCGATGAAAATATATTGGCAGTGTCTAGGTGAATATGATCACTAGCACCCTGTGCATATGAAGGTGACTCATTGATGAGAGCACACAGTGTCATGTTTGAAATCACCTCAAAATCCCTCTCAAATCCAGTGCTTTAGTGTCTGGGGGGTGGTGGCCCAAGGGCTCAAGCCCACCCTTGTTACTCATATCCATTCAATACAAGTCACTGATCCATGTTCATCATGATGTCAGCTCATGAACATCAGTATGATTGTGAACTGTGCAGTGATACACAGGCATAAAGTACACACCTTCCAGTGCATGGTGCATTGAGTGAAAGGAAAAGGAAGTTGCTTTGCATAAAGGGAAGGCTCATGTGCTGGCTCTGGGTGAAAAAAGAGAACAATCAGAGAACTAAAAAATTTCTTTGTCTGCTCTTGTTGACAAGTCACCTTGATACAGACAGGGTGTAGCTAATTCTTCAAGCCTTATCTGAATATATCAGGCTCTGATAGAAATCAAGAATTGTTGAATTTCTCTTCACTGACTTTTATAGGTCATGGAAATCACTCTAGGTGAGATTTAAGAAATTACCAAACCAGTGCAGCAGGGATTGATTGACCCAGGATGAAAATTAGAGACATCACTGCCAGCATTATATACTGTCCACTAGGAGACAATAGTTGTCTGGGGGGACAATTATTGTCTCCTAGTGGACAGTATATAATACTGGAAGTGTATTGTCGATATTCAATCAACAGTGTCTCTTAAAAGCAGAAACACAATAATATTTCATAGGTAAACAAAGTGTAAGGTTGAAGGATTCCCTCAACACTTACATATACTTGTAGGAGGAACTCACCAGTTCACCCTGAAATCATACAACAACATTAGTCAAACAGTATAAGACATACCTAGACAACTTTATAGTATATTCAGCCACACATATTCTCAGTTTTGTTGGAAAAAGGAACACATAGCAATCATAACTAAATTGTACAAAAATATTTATATATTTGAGTAGTGCAGAGGCCACTTGCTTTCTCTTTCCTCATATTTGGAAAGAGAAAGTAATTTTTCCCAACCTTTTCACTTGAAAGGATGTTGAAGCTTTGTTTCTGATATCTTTTCATCATTATACCTAGTATATTCTGTTTTGTTTTCTCCTTAGATCAAGTAATTTTCTTACTTACCTACCCTGCCTCAATCTATTCTTCATCTGACTTGTACCAGGTAGACAGATCAGTTGTTCCTTACATTTCATTACTTCATCTGATTTCTTATGTTTATCTTGTATAGGTCAGGTCATTCCTTATAGACAGGAAGTGATTCACACACTTACTCACTTTGAACACATATCAGGTACCTTATCTCATCTTTGGAAAGGGAAATATATTCTGTTTTGTTTTCTCCTTAGATCAAGTGATTTTCTCACTTACATACCCTGCCTCAATCTATTCTTCATCTGACTCATACCAGGTCAGGTCATTCCTTGTAGGCAGGAAGTGACTCATGGGTAGAGAAAAGTCTGGCACTTACTCACTTTGCACAGATATCAGATAATCTTTTATCATCCCTCATCCCCACTTGTCTGACAAAGGTGTTCACAGACACTCAAACATTTTCATGGTAGTGAGAGTCAATTTCAATCCAAACTTGAATGAGCACCAAACAGGACCTATTTGCAACCTCAATCAGCCCTTTACCACCCTCAATGGTGTTATGCATGTAAATGACAAAAGAAATTATATTAAAAAAGACTACATATTATATTGACAGTACATTGGGTATTGGTAGAGGTGGAATGTGTATAAGAGGGGTCTAAAGGTGGAAAAAGTGTTACAGTCATCAATAAAATGTGGAAACAGGGAGATTGGAGGTAGGAGGGACTTCTGTGGTGGCATTTATCCTTTCCCAGAAATGTAATATAATGTTATATGTGGTCACAAACATACATGATCCTTGTCAGCCCTGAGCACCCAAGTGCCATGTGCTAACAAGGACAATTACAACTCCTACTCAGTTTCAATAGTATAAACACAAGACTGTACTTATCAACTGAGGATTTTTATTACAGAAATGGATTCTACATGTAATATTACATACAGCTACATATTACAACTAAGACACAAGAGCTGTAATTAACATTGTAACATAAGAGTAAACATGTTACTATAAACAATACATATGTTAACAATATGTAAACTACATGTTATGATTACAGTAATGAAAACTACACATAAATTAACCTAAAGTTACATATTACTGGAAACACTGAAAAGACATAAGTCACACTGTAAAACATGTGTAAGTATGTTACACAAGCATGTACACTTATAAGGGGTAAGTATTAAGTGTGATATTATTGTAGATTTGGATTCTATGGACCAAATGACCTATAGTCTTATTTTAGAGTTAAGTGATAACTCTATTAACTAATTAAGTACCAATACAAACAATATATTTTGAAGAAATGTACTGTAGAACTTCAATACAGAATAGCTGGTGTAGTTTTAGAGCTACAGTTGAAATAATGACAGTTTTATTAATTAAACACATGTTTTACACAGAAGAACTGTCATCAAATGACTAAAGGGTTATGAGTGTCGAAGCTGTGCTAAACTGTTGATGCAAGGGTCAGCACAGAGCAGCACTTGGTTCAAGTGAGGAACAACAAAAAGGAAAATGTACCTGCTCAGAGGCAGAAGCACAGTGTAAAGACAAGTTAGTGAAAAGTGATGACAAAGTGAGGAAAAAGGAAACAAAGTGTCATCACATACAACATATTTATACTTGTCTAACAGTCATAACTCATGGAAGCTACTCAGGGTCTGAGAACAAACATCTAGGAGAAAAATAATAAAGAAAATAATAAAGAAGTCATAGCCAAGAGAACCAGTAACAAGAGAACCAGTGGTCCAGACTGGAGTAACCTTAGCTAAGAGAACCATTAGTCCAGACTGGTTTTTCAATTGTGGTGTACCGGAGATTCTAAGAATTTGCAGATGACTTGTGTGGTGTACCAGAGATTCTAAGAAAATGTACTGTAGCTGTACTAGTGATATGTGCAATACAGTACTGTTGATCATAGACAGATCCTCAAGCAATATAAAAGATTACACATAGTTGAAACATTGACAGATCATCTATTTGATATGTAATTCAACCTTGAGGGTGACAAACACACATGTGCACTGCCAATATATTTTCATCACATGGAAGCTTGCTATGTAACATAGCATGTCTTCATGTGATACTATGGACCATTTTTCAAGGTCCCTACCTTGGAAAATAGACCTATTGCATCGCATCTTGGCCTGCTATGTGACATAGGATGCCTCTATGTGATGCAATTTTCTTGGCAGTGATTTCCCCTTTTCTTTGTTGTTGAATAAAAGATATCCTGCTTAAGCTCTGCCTACCTTGGAATTTCCACAATGTAGAATTCATTTCTCACATGATAATACTCAGTTGGTAAGTGCACTTCACCATGGTTACTCTTGAAACTGAGTATGAGTTGTAAGTTGCTTGTTGGTCCATGGCATTTTGATGCTCAGGGCTGACACAAAGGGGGTTGAAAGTTTTTTTTACAATTTTTTTGTCTCTTTCAGTTTTTTTCTTTCTTCTGTTTTTAACATTCCTATATTTCTTTTCTAAGCATCTTTATAGCATGTTGTGTGCATGGTTGTTTTTTTATTCCAGTATCTGTGCCTTGTCATGGGGGGGGGGGGGGTTGTAGACTGGGGTCCACATCAGAGTTTCACACATCAGGATATTACACAACTGCACCACAACTATTGTAGAGAGTCTCCAAGGCTGGTCAGTGAGCAGGATCCTCATCACAATGGTAGCAATTAGGGGTCACTTATGGTGCAAGCACCAGTGCAAGGCTTGAAAATTTCTCACACTCTCACACACACTGTTGCTTGCACTATTGAGCTGTTGATTGTCATTAACACATCATTGTACAATGACAATTACATAAGCAACAGCTCCACCCAAATAGGAAGATTCTAGAAAGGGAACTGACAATAATGCTGGAATCCCACCCAAGCCCAATACACTTATTATTTAAGAAAGGTGCTTTTTTTTTTTTTTTTTTTACCATGCAATCTTGTATTACATAATACACCTCATGTGACAGACTAGTGTACATTGTGGCCTATTGACCCAAATATGTTTGCTTTTTATCTAAGTGTGATAGCAGGTTTCTAGTAGTAACTGTTGAGATCTCTGTTAGCAACCAAGACATAAAGTGAGGTGAATGAGTCATGGGGTGGGTAACATATTGTTGTTGGTAAGCCTATGAGAGAGCGGAGGAAGCCAAGGGCAGAAAGAGAAGTCAAGGAAGAGAAAACAATAAAACAAAGAAAGATGTATTGATTCCCCTTCAAGAGAATAAGTCTGAGACAATATACCCTTACCTAGATCCCCCCTGGAGGACACCCAACTGAGCAATCCATAATCTAGGAGAACACAGGGAGAAGATTAAGAAGAAGATTCAGAACCAGAAAAATAGGGAGAAAGATAAGAATGCTTACATTACCTTTTTAGGATGGATCTTTGACAGCTGAGGAAGGTCAAGGTACATCAGTGCCACCAATAAACATGTTGACCAAGATTGCTTATGGCCTGGAAAAAGGCATATCAAACTATGAGATGGAGGCCATCACTGCCAACAAAAATTACTAGGACATCATAGTTCTAGAAATCCCAGAACAAGATTTGTCCTAGATTTTCATTGTCCAGAAAAGGAAAAACTACATGCCAAGATATTTGTATCGGATGGGCCTATCCGATGTTTTATCACCCCGAGATATGCGATGCAGTGTCAGTAGGATTAGGTGCGATGGAATTACACTGCAATATGGTGTC
>MU167331.1:81849-104077 GCA_015951145.1 Cronartium quercuum f. sp. fusiforme G11
TATCTCTTTTTTTTTTTTTTTTTTTTTTTTTTTTTTTTTTTCTTCCTTGTGTATTATTTTCAGTATTACATACATGTGAGCTGGTTGTGAAGACCAGTGAAGGTCCAAATATGACATCAGGGAATTATGTACTGTAGATTCGACAAATGTTGTCACCGGCTCTTCACTGAAATTGGCTGGCCAGGCGCGGACCAAAAGTGGAGAGCCAGTGACAACATTTGTCAACTCTACAGTATGTTGTAGAGTTGCTCTGTAAAGATGTATACTGGGTGTTACAGTGCGGTAAGCGACACCGCTTTCCCGCCCACCGTCGGTCCCGAGCTCACCGTAGTACACTTAACGTTTCGTATAGTATGCTTGAAGTTTAGATGAAACTACGGATTTGATCGTCGGGCATCCGCCACAACAAATCAGGGGGAAAAAAAAGAGAAGGGTCGAATCTTAATGTAAGGATTAAACTATACTCTCGAGAAGAATTACGAAGTTTTTTGAAGAATGACGAAATTCTGATATTAATCCTTTACGTTAATGGAAATCTATTTTAAAGAGAGGGAGAAATACAAAAAACCTTCGATGAGGCAAATCCTCGTACAAGGTCAGAATACTTCTTAATAAAGTCTCAAAACAAAAGGTAGACTAAACGGCTGAAGCGCGTCTCGTCAATGAGACGCGTTTTAGAAGGGACCGTTCCTGATACAATATCAAAACAGGTTCCGTTCAGGGACGGCCGTTCGTGACAATAGGTTAGCCTCAACGTGGATAGAACCGTTCCCTTTACACAGAGCTCACCATAGCTCTCGAGCCCAAGGGTTGTGACCAATTGATGAGAAGTCCGCCGAAGGTGACTGACGCCATAACCTCTGGTCTGGCCGACTAGCGTCTGTGAGAGACGATAGGTGACCAACCAGGCAGGTCACGAGTACTTGAACGTACTGATGTTGGGCCGCGACGCAAAGCATACCTCCTCATGAGAGGCTTGCGCAAACAGCCTGCGTAAGTGGGGTCCAGTGATGGTTCAATATCACGTAATTAGAACGCGGCCTGAAAATCTCATCTGAGATCCACTTTGAAACCAAGATTGCTCTCGTGGTGTAAGTAATCGAACTTACAGCTGCCGTCGTGCCGTCGTGCCCGCGGCGTACATGCAGAGTGTAGAGCCGCCGCCTGTCAAATCCATCTTACCCTCCAAAAATACGTACGTGTTCTATCATCAGCAGTGTTGCACGGCAAATTGCGCAGACTGCTCTCAAACCTATATCTTAGATCTTGCCCACGAATGGCAGTGTGTAATTGTTGCTCGGTCACGAGTGGCGAATGATGTTTCTTGCGGGTAAAGGATTAAACGCCTTTGTCATTACGTTTTTCCCCCCCCCCCCCCCCCCCAAAAAAAAATGAGAAAGTTATTAAATTGTTTACCCATCAAGAAAAAGAAATGAAAGTAGGAAGCATTAATTTTTTTCTTGCGGTTAATTGACTAAATGCCTTTGTCATTACATATAGGTTTATGTGATGACAAAGGCATTAGATTTTTTATTCATCAGGGAAAAAAAAAATAATGATTTCTGCTGTGTACCCTTGATATATTTCAAATCCCAATAAACACGTTACAGTACTAGAAGCTGCCGTAAGGCTGTGGCCTCACTGTAATGCTTTGTACTGTTTAATTGTCAATTCCAAAATACAAAAACCTCCAAAATAAAGCCAAGCCAAATTCAGTAACTTGCAATATCTCCTGTATTCTGGTGCCAAAAGGGGACGTGTCATTACCCAATCACGTCTGTACCATACCTCCAGTTCAGAAGTTGGGGATTTCTTCAAGAGACCACGATGCAGTTTTCGATAGCTAGTACAGTATCGTCACCTGTATGTGGAAAGCTGTGTACCAGTACCAGTTCCGTTCTCACGCGCTAAGAATTCTTTCCTAAACGCCTTATTGTAATAATAACTGCATGGCGTTCTTAAATATGTGCCGCGAGGCGCTGCGTCTTCAGTTGGAGATGAGTACAATACATACTAATCCTAAACCTCGGTTGAGCTCGATCGTGACCACTTGCCGAATGGCAGACGCTGTAAAATGTGTACATGGGAGTTCTGATCCGAGGGTGTCTTGTACTGCCAACACGCTAACTCCGATGAGCTACGGTAAAAGAGGTGAGAGGGATGTTGGTATTGCGTTCGAATAGGCATATAAGAGCCAGTCGAGCTTCCCAGTTAGGCCCATTATTCTTCGTTCATCTCTAAACCGAGACGCATTCGCCTAAAAGTTGCGCACTGTGAAAGCCACTTTATCTACCAACAACTTACCGGATCCATCTTTTTAGAATGTCATTCAAGCTTTCTCTCTTTATCATTGTGACACTTTTTACCGCGTCTTGTGTTTGGGGCACGGCTGGCTTCTCGCAGCTCACTAAGAGAGACGGTGTCAACGTTGTCGCAAGTCAGTGTTACAATTGGAGAAAAAGTTGGAAGCCCCCCCCCTCCCAACCCGTCATTGCTCGCGCAGTAAGTATTTCTTTGTGCCCTCTTGTCCTACATTCCTTAGCTAAAATCGATTCAATCACAGTTCACCCGCGAACAATCCGAAGCTGTGGCAGCCACCTTGGCCAAGAGATCGAAACTTGAGCGTCGTATAAAGGAGCCTTTCGATGTGAGTTCACGTTGGCAGTGGATGACTGACTACCTGCTACTGGCTGAGTGCTCAGCAACTTGTGTTTTTTATAGTCGTCCGTACTTGGTGGTTCCCAAGGCCATGTGGGGGTTGGTCATTCCCTAAGTCGATCGCTTTTACATCAGTTCATTATTCCTTGTTTGTAAATTTACATTTGAAAACTGGCTTCAGGCATGCGGTTGGGCTTACACCGCCGATCAACCCTTTGTCTGTCTTTGGAATGGACTAGGATTCAATGAAAAGCTACCTAGCAATTTGGCCCCAGGTTGGGTCTCTGGGTAAGATTTTCCTTGATTTACGTCTTCCCGGTTCACAGTGCACTAACTCATCCTTTCAACACTCTTCAGTGCTTTCACAACGAACTGTGGCAAGCAAGTGTAAGTACTCTTCCATCAAATCTTTTGATGAATCTAGACCTTAATTTTTTTTGTGTCCTAGTTATGTCAACGCCAACGGAAAGACAACTTACCCCTACCTTGTCGAGTCATGTCCTTTTGGTGGAAGTATGGACGTAGTGAAAGGATGTTCAGGAATCTTCGTCAGCTATGGTGTGAGTTGTGTTTTGGCAGATGCAATCCATCATTCTGGCCATCTTTGACAAAGCGAATGATCCGTTCGTAGGTCATGGCCGCGCTCAACTGTACAGGGTGTAGTACTCTCGCCCTGGATTCCTGGGATGTGGTGTAAGTCTCAAGCCGTCACAACTTTGAACAAGCGACGTCTTTACTAACAGTAAGTTTTTTGGCTCCAAAAGGGGGGATCAGGGCTGGTGGTGATTGTCAATCATGAGTATTTATTGGGCTGGTGTGGGTGAGTTCACTCTGAAGCATTAATAAGAACCCATGTATGCCCCGTTTTCTTTGAAGAACAAGCTGTTGGACTAGATACATGTAGTTCACCACTGGACAATGGAAACAAGTTTTTTTTCTCATTCCCTACGGAGGTTCACAAGTCTTAATGCCGGTTTTGAGTGCAAATCATTTCCTCTTCTGACCACGCAAGTCAGCGTTCTCGCTTACTTCAAACAAGTGACTGGCAGTCTGGCACAAGGAAATGTTTGGTAAGGTGTTCAGTGAAGATTTTCTCAACTCAATACGCAGATCGTCGCGTTGTGTATCGTCACCTGGAGATTTAAGAGTCGCTGGGTGTGCGCTAAGATTTCACAATCTGAGGCAAATACTCCATCACATCTCACCCAACTTTCCTATTAAATTTGTTTACCGAGTAGCGCCGCATTTTGTTCTCACGTAAGTGTACTCTGCAGACGGTTAAGACCTTTTACAGCCCTTTGTATACCTTTACCTGCACAGCCACAGGTTTTTACGCGTGAGGAGATAAAAGTCCGTGTTTAATAGTTTTATGCGTAAGACATACAGTAAACAATATATATATATATATAGAAAATTGTCTTTCTGGGCGGGCCTTGAAAACTCCAACATATTGAAATACAGTCGTTTCGAAAAAGGTTGTCACCGGCTCTTCACTGAGATTGGCTGGCTGCGTACGGACCATCAAGTGGAGAGCCGGTGACAACATTCATCGAAACTACTGTACCACCTTCAAAGCTAGCTGAAACCCTGGTTTTTTGCTGGGCCAAAGTAATAATATTTGTAGTGAAAGGGTCTAATGTATTAGTAGGCCCTTAGTACAAAGGGTTTGAATTTGGTACAGTTAGGTTCGACAAAAGTTGTCAGCTCTTCTCGACTCGGAGTCCGTGCGTGGGGGCCTTCGAGGTCTGTAATGACTAGAGTTGTACTCTCACGTCGATCTACGAAGATCTCAGAATGTTTGTCTACGAAAACTTTGTTTATTATTCTCTTTACGAAAAGGAAAAGAAATACAGTCAAACTAGGAAAGGTTGTCCATTTCCGAGTTTGCTGCTCCCAAGAGGACTTGGGTGGATTCCAGGTCCTTCGCAAACCTACGGTCTTCCTGGTTCACTCGAATGAACCGGGAAGAAGTTGCCTGACAGGACTGAAAAAAAAAAAAAAGCGGGCCTAGCCCTGCTGGCCATAGGCCCGCTCAGCCCGGATCCGACCCGTCTCGGGTCTCTTACGGTACCACATCCACCCCCACCCAAAAAAAAATTATGCAAAATAAAACCCAGCATCCAACCATTGTTCTCAATCAAAAATTTCAACAGCCCACCAATCCAACCAATCCTTTGACAAACCAGCGCAATAACATAACAAAAAAGTTAGTGAGTTCCATGCCAACTATACATATTTGTGTAAATTGTGTGTCAAGATGTGATGTCAGCCTGTTATGGCATGCTCTGTGGGGATCTACAGCTTAGACACAGAAGAGTTGTGATTCATAATGTAACATGCATGTAAACATGTTACATTAACTATTACATATCACCCTGCCCGTATCAAAGTGACTTATCGATGAGAGCAGACGAAGAACTTTTTTAGTTCTCTGATTGTTCTCTTTTTTCACCCAGAGCCAGCACATGAGCCTTCCTTTTCTTTTTGCTCAATGCACCATGCACTGAAAGGTGTGTACTGTATGCCTGTGTATCACTGCACAGTTCACAATTGTACTGATGTTCATGAGCTGACATCATGATGAACATGGATCAGTGATTTGTATTCAATGGACATGAGTAATGAGGGTAGGCTTGAGCCCTTGGGTCACCACCTCCCGGACACTAAGGCACTGGATTTGAGAGGGATTCTGAGGTGAGTTCAAACATGACACTGTGTGCTCTCATTGACAAGTCACCTTCATATGGACAGGGTGCAACTACCCTCACTACCAACAAAGACTACTAGGACAAGACTTGTTCTATATGTTCCTTGTCTACAAAAGGAAAAACTAGGACAAAGCTTGTCTGAGGAAATCTAGGACAAGCTTGTCCTAGATTTCTATGTTGGCAGTGATTCCTTGCCAGAGGATTTCTCATCACTGTTTGAAGTTCTCTTTGGTGGCATCTTGATAGTGTTGGATGGTTGAGTTGAGTTGAGTTGAGTGAGGAAGGGTGTTCAAGTGAGGTGGTGATGGATTGGTTGTGGATCAGTCTGAGGAGTCAAGAGAGGCTGGATGGGCAGATTACAGTGAGAAGAACCCAAGAATTGACTTCAAGAATCCAGTAGAATCCAGAAAAACTGGATTCTCTGAAGTTGGATGAAAATTGATTTAAATTGGATTCTGAAGTTGCTTTTTTGACTTCAGAATCCAGTTTCTTATGGTGCCAAACAGATCACTGTTTTCAGGTATTTACCTGACTTCAAACACAAATCCAAAGTTGGAAAACCATGGTTGAAGTTGGTTGCCAAATGCACCTCAAATAAAAAAAAAAAACTGATTTATTGAATGAAAGGGGACTTTTTTTTCCTTCTCTGATTCCAGAAGAATTGCATTGAGATACATATCCACTACTCTCTTACCCATGACATGGCTTTATCTCAGATTTCTGATCTACACACCACTTGTGTTCCATGTGCAACCATTTCTTTTTTCAAGAACCAATGTTTCCCTCTCAAGGGAAGCTTCAGACTCTTTTTTTTTTTTTTTTTTTTTTTTTGAGGAAGATGAAGAGGTGGATCTCCTCAGAAGAAGGAATTGGTTATGACCTCCTCTTTGGGTTCAGGGGCATAAAGACAGGGGTGAATCAATCAGAGACAATAGTTTTCTCTCTACTCATCTTGAAAAATTCCCCCACCTGAATTTCAACTTGCCCCCCCCCCCCAAGTCCCTTGTTCCTTGGTGAGGTCTAGTCCTTCAAAATGTTGAGGTACTTGAGACTTTGTTAAGTTAGCATCTACTAGAGCTCTCCAGGGTGCTTTCTGTATGCCTTGAAACCCAACAGTGAACCTGTTTTGTTTTGCAGCCTCCCTCAAAATTTTGTGTGGATGTTGTTATTGTTGAATACAGCCTTGTCCAAATATATCAGATCCAAAAGGTACCTGTATACAAAAAAAAAAAAAATAGCCTGATGGGAGATTCCAAACTCTCCAAGGATTTTATTTTTTTAGTTTTATCTTTTTGATAGATTTCCTTATTCTTTCCTTTCTTTCACAATTGATGAACACAATCACCTCCTTACATAGTCTTATCACTACGACCTACATCAACCTTTGCAATTATTCTGAACTTGTTTACCATATACTTTCTATATCACTGCCATCCAAACAAAACAAGCACAATTCGTTCAATCCTTAGTATCAAAACGTATCACCGTCAACCAGCGTTCAAAAAGGGGTAGGTTCAAGTGGCTTCGGACTGATTTTCTTCGGGGGTGAAAGCTTTGAGAGAAAGTGCATGAAGTCCTCGTTCGGTGAACTCGTGGTTGAGGGCAGCATATATTTTTCGGTGACGGGCTAATCTGCCTAGGCCATTGAAAGCGGCAGAGATAACCCGCACTGAAAAGTGGGTTTCGCCTGATCCACCACCTGGATTTGATTGAGAAATAACGAGAAATAAGATCAGTTCGGACCATAAAGGTTCCCACAGATAAAATGAGATTTTTATATTTGTCGGCTTACCTATGGCTCGCATTGCTGAGTGATGAGCGTGTAAATGAGATTCGTTGATGACTTCAAGAAACGTAGGCTGAAGTAGCTCAGTCAACTATATAGTTTGAAATTGATAAAGAAAGCCAACGCAACGGCCGATAAGAAAAGATGTTTTGAAAGTATGAAATCTGTCACAAATCCGATCACAATTGAATGGCGGACCTTGGCCTTAATTGAGGCTTCGACGCTGAGGACCTTCCCGTCTGTCTGAGATATATCTTGCGGGTTCCCTGAATCAAGTGCCATCCCTGAGTCCGACGTGGTGAAGGTAGCTTGATACTTTCTTCGAATAAGAAAATGGGAAAGCGGCCTATTAGATGATGTCGTGGACGTTCTAAGCGATTGGGTTCGTGAAAATGCGATTGGTACTGCTGATCGTGAAGGCGGAGTAACGATGCGGGAGATGAGATTCCTTGTTAAGGAAAGTTGAGTTGCTGCTCGTGACGAGTGCATCGAACGTAGAATGAAACCAAGGTTTGAGAAGAGGTCAAGAAGTGGACCATCATGTCTCGATGTGTATCAGTGGCCAAATTAATTTCGTGCTTCCCCTGACTGACTTTTGGGACATGAAACATGAAAGTGTTGGTTTATGACCGGGAGCCCTAGGGCAGAAATCCATCGAGTCCCCTTCTAAGTGTTTTACCTAACTTCAAACTCATGAGGTTACATAGGGTACTGTTTGGCTAATTCCAAGAATAACACTGCTAAACTTCACTATCACCTGTGCTTACTAACTTTTCTGAGGCATTTTGCTGGATAACTTCAGATGGATTTCAAGAGCAGCTGACCAGCAGAACTTTCTAGGAACAATTTGGGTTGACGATTTGGTTCCAGGACAAAACATTAATTTAATCTTAGATCTCAAATCAGAGACTGAGGCATGAACCCAAATAACAACATCGTAAATTTTGTGACTTGGCCCACACAATGGTGTTTTTGAACGAAAATGACCCGAAGATACATTATATTCTTTCAATTGAAATCTGAATGAATGACCCCATCGAGCAAGGCCAAGAGGAATACACCAAACAAAACGTGAAAGGGACACTTTGCAGGAAAAGACTCTTGGCGTTTACGAATTGAGACATTCAGATTCTTAGCAGACGAATCACATGGCTGAACCTGAAGACTCAAAATGGCCACAATTAATGAAAAATGTCAAGTACTGATGAAGACCGCAATACATCTGAATGTGTATGTACACCAGCGTGATATGCTTGGGTGAAAAGTTAAAGCACTAAAGCGTAGTGCACTTGCATGAATTCTTATGACATGGGATCTACATATTATCCTCGAGACGGAGGTTTACTAATCAGATCTTTGAGTACCTTTAACAAATGATCACTGTGACCTTGACCAGATTCCGACGTCGTCTGGTTACTTCCTCTCATCTGATTACCCCCAACTTGATCGGACTTAGCTTGCGGGGTCGAAGAACCGGTCGATGAATAAGGTGAGGATGTAGAACGGGAAAGGGAGCTAAGGAAATCGAGTACAAATGTTTCCTGTCGTGTTGGAGGTTCACTACCAACCCAATCAGGACTACCAATCTTATGGTGGAGGTTAGGACGGTTTGCCTCGCTGCGGTCGCCCTCTCGAACTTGAACTCGGAACCGATTGGGGCCCAATGCTTGGGGTTTGTTTCGAGGATCGACATAACGATTAGGTGAGTCGGTTTGGTCATTGAACCCTTGGAAATCCTTTTCGTGCGGGAGTTCATAAGGATCGATAGAAGCTGATTCGAGACGAAATTGAGCTTTGCCTTGATCAACGTTGTGGAAACCATTGGCATCGGGCTCGAATGGAGTAGCGGGTAGGTCGATTTGAGATGTTCGTAGCATTGAGCCCACAATCCCTGCCACACTGACGGTCTGTCGACTGGCTCTGAGATCAGGTTGGTCGAGGACTCGTCCTGGTACGGGTTTGGTGAGGCGTTCGTTGTGAAGAAGATCAAGATGACCGTATGAGAGTCCGAGATTAGGGTGAGTCATAGGTAGAATGGTTTGATCGTTTTTAGAGACAGGTCGTTTGTCATTGAGGTAGGCCAAAAATTCTTCAATGTCGTGACGGATCTGCTCTGGATTTTGCTGTGAGTAGGCATACAAATTGATCTCTGCTTCTTCCTGTAAAGTTTGGCTGGGGCCTTTGTCTGCTAGTTCCACACTGCCTATCAGCACATTGACTAGACGTTAGGAAGGTGAAGCCCTGAGAAAATGACCACAGAAACGCAAGACTTACTCGGACTCGTCTCGCGCTGAATACGTAACTTTCTTCTCTGCTTCGACTCAAGAAACTGTTTGAACCTTGTCCTATGCTGCCTCATGAGAGACAAAAATCGCTCGAATTCAGGCTGGTCCATCGCCCAGATATGCTTGGGTTGGACTTTTTGAATTGAAGCTTCAGCTGTCTGCGATCCGTTT
Organism: Cronartium quercuum f. sp. fusiforme G11; assembly: GCA_015951145.1. Taxonomy (NCBI): domain Eukaryota; kingdom Fungi; phylum Basidiomycota; class Pucciniomycetes; order Pucciniales; family Coleosporiaceae; genus Cronartium; species Cronartium quercuum. The sequence continues at coordinate 91,458 of MU167331.1, forward strand.
CTCGAAGAGGTTGATAGCCCGTTACTTCGGTCAAACCAGCTGCGTTCGATTCGAATCGGACGCGGTTCTTGTACAGCGTTAGAGGTGCCGTGATTCTTTTTTGCAGTCTTGACGCCTAATTCTAGTTGATTCCACATCCTAACGAGCGAAACTTCGGAAGAGGCCGAACGGTAATCGGTCTGGCGATAGTCAGTATCCAAGGCCTTCAATCTGATCCAAGGTGACTTTGGACTGAATTTGGACGGTAAGGAACGCTTGAGGCCTAGATCTCGGCGATGATTGATGTAACCATTATAAGAAGTATAGACTTGTTCAAGCTGCAAATCTACCTGGCCAACCACTTTGGAGTTCTTCAACAACCTCGCGAAGTGCGGTACACCGACATGTTGGGAGGTCATCGTGGCTTTGACTGAGTGCGTCGAGTGATGTTTGTGTGAGGGACCAAGTTCGAGCCTGTGACCGTCAGCACTGTTCTCGATGGATGACCTCGGTTTGATGAGTTTTTGAAAGTCAAGATCCAAGATGATCGAAACTGACTGGCTCGGATCCGTGCGGGTTCTGAAGTGGCGGGGCCAAAAAGATGATTAAGGCTTAAGGTTCACAGTATGTAAAGCCTCGTTATGTAAACATGTATGATACATAAAGGCTAGGATAGGCTAAGACGGGTTATATTTGAGATATGAGCCAAAAAGAAACAGCATCGAACGCATTCCTCAAAAAAAGGAAAAAAGGCGGGCAGACACAGTGCAAGTGACACTGCCAACATATTTTCATCGCATGGAAGCTTGCTATGTAACATACCATGTCTTCATGTGATACTATGGACCATTTTTCAAGGTCCCTACCTTGGAAAATAGACCTATTGCATCGCATCTTGGCCTGCTATGTGACATAGCATGCCTCTATGCGATGCAATTTTCTTGGTGGTGATGCACTCCACCTCTACCAATACCCTTTATGATGGAAAATTTATATGTAATAATTAATATTTTCATTTCTATTAAAATTTACGCACACAACAGCATACGCATGGGAAACAACCCCCACAAGACATAAGGGCAAAAACAGGAGAAAATTATTTGTATGCAATCAAAGCATGGCATTGGTATCACAACATGCCATACCCCACCACCAAGAAAATTGCATCGCATAGAGGCATGCTATGTCACATAGCAGGCCAAGATGCGATGCAATAGGTCTATTTTCCAAGGTAGGGACCTTGAAAAATGGTCCATAGTATCACATGAAGACATGCTATGTTACATAGCAAGCTTCCATGCGATGAAAATATGTTGGCAGTGCAGAGGTTGATGAGAAAAGAATTGCTCTGATGTTGACAGCATCATCCAAAGAAGATAGTCTAATAAAAAAAACATCAAACTGGCGCACAGTAGAGCTGAAACACATGATACTCTTAGCTAGTGAGCTAACAAAAATTACAGGAAAAAACTTTGCTATCTTCAATACTGCTTGCATTGCCTTCTTGGAAATGGCTAGACTATCTGAACTTTCCTATAACAGGAAAGAAGGTATGCCAGATTGGAGATACTCAATATTGGCTGAAGACATCTTGTTTTATGAAGAAGGAATAAAGGCAGTGATTGTCCTAAGAGGCACAAAGAGATGCAACCCAGGAGAGTTCCAGTTAATCCATATAACAGCACAAACTCACATTTTATGTCTGATCCAGTCTGTGAAACCAAGACTTGCATCAGAAAATTCACCTCATGACCTGCTACCTGGTTGGAACCAGAATGGAACCAGGAGACACCTAACAAAATCTGATGTGAAAACAGCCTGCTCAAAAAAATGTAGATCACATGGTTTCAACCATATCTCAGGCCACTCATTCAGGATACACAGGGGCCAATTACTCCTCTCTGGCTGCCCAGAGCCCTCCCCTACCCCCACCAAGATTTCACCATAATTATTAGTACATGAAGATCAGCAAGCTGAGTTTTTTTTCCTACTGGGTGGGGGGAAATGAATAGCATGCATGGCCTGCAGATTAGATTGCATAAATGACCTGTAGGAATTCCAGTTAATTCATCAGTATTCTAGGCATATGAAACTGCATTGAGTGATGCAACAATCCACCAAATGTGATTGGTGGAAAAGCTCTCTGATCTTACCACCTCATCTTGGTTCCTTCCCTGCAACATGCTCAACCTTTCTTCATCATTCCACTCCCTCTCTTGCATTCTCCCCAAGAACTTGAGGAGGTGAGAATTGGTATAGTCCTTGCCTCTGCTATCCTGAGAGGGAGCATGCTACACCAGATTCCCTCTGTATCTTGTTCATAAATGGATGATGGAGTCCTCCCACTAATTCAAAGTGGGGAACTTATCCCTATGTTTTTTTTTTCTTTTCTCTAAATCATCCTGAAAATTGATTTAAATTGATGTGTTTGCTTCAAATCAGAATTTTAGACTCTTTAACTGATTCCAAAAAAACATTGTGGAGTAGTGTAGTGTGAGGGGAAAGCTTCTCTTAGGCTTTCCTCTTCACTATGACAAGTTGAGACAGATGTCTCAATGGGTCTGTACTGTGGTAAACAAGTACAGACTCCAGGTAATTGACCTCTGAGAAGAGGGTTTGAGACCAGGGAACAATTTTGGAAGGGGCTTTTGAATAGGCTTCTTTGTAGATATCTTTGAAGGGCTCTTTGAATAGAGTGACCTTGTAGAAGATTAGAGGTTTGTATTAAAGTCTAACTCTTATGGCTTCCTCTAACCTGAGTGCTTTATCTCTACTTCACAGCTAGTTCCCAACTAGTGAAGGTTATAGCAAGAAAGGCTGCTACTAGCCTGGCCTAGTTACTTTTCACCTAATGAATGGTACAATTTTGAGCAGATATTCTATAAGAGATATTCTCAATTGTGTGTTGTTCAGTTGGGTGTGTGGTAAAAAGGTTGAGGGAACAAAAGAGCTTCTTGCTCAAGGAGGCAGGGTTTATATACCTGTTCTTCCTTTGATCCCTCAATACAAAGATATCATAGTCCAGCTATTTAGTTCTGGTCATGCTGGGCCTAGTTGTGGTTCTTGTACCAGTTACAAGAACTAATACATAGGTCTTAATGTAAGTGTACCTGTTAATGGCTCTTGATACTGAGCTTGAGTTGTGATCATTTATCATTACATATGTTTCTCATATGTACTTAATACATTACATATGTTTATCATATGTAACCTTCTATGTTACATGTTTCCACAATATGTAACTTGATATATTACATATCTCCATCATATGTAACTTGATATGTTACATCTGTACAGTGTTGCTTTATTCATGTACATTCTGTTTTTACATGTGTTCTTTTATTGGATCACATATAGCCACTATATGTAATCATATTGTTTTCTAGCCTGTGGGACTACCAGGTAGTCCTCAGGGCTGACATGTAGTGTAATTGATCAATGTCAGGGTGGATTGAGTGATTTTCAGCTGTGGAGTAGTGTAGTGTAATTGATCAACTTCAGGGTGGGATATGAATTTATCATGTTCAATCCCCACCCTGTAAGGTAGAGGGAGAGGACTTGGTCCCATTTGTTCCCTTCCTCTATTGTAGGGAGGCACTGCCAAGATATTTGTATCGGATGGGCCTATCCGATGTTCTATCACCCCAAGATATGCGATACAGTGTCAGTAGGATTAGGTGCGATGGAATTACTATCGGTATCTAATGCTCTGACACCATATTGCAGTGTAATTCCATCGCACCTAATCCTACTGACACTGCATCGCATATCTCGGGGTGATAGAACATCGGATAGGCCCATCCGATACAAATATCTTGGCAGTGAGGGGATTGAAACCTTCCTCTGTAGTCAAGAGAGAGAGAGAGATAATTACATCTTTTATACTTAAGGGATCCTGAGAATTCTGCATCTGTATTACAGACCATGAATGGGCTTCTCCAGACTTCCATCAACCTTCCCAACTTCCTAACCTCTTGCATATCATCATTTGGGCTCATGCATGCAAATTAGATGACAGTTCAATCATACAGCTTACTCCCCCACTCAACTTAAAAATAATGATGATGGTATTCAGAAGGTTTGAAGGAAAAAAACCAATGAATTTTGGGAAAGAGATTGGTGGGGGTAGGGGAGGGCTCTGGGCAGCCAGAGAGGAGTAATTGGCCCCTGTGATAGGAGGGACTAGCATCAGAGTGGCCTTAGGTGTCTCACACGAAGACATCTGTTGGTCAGGAAGGTGGACATCAGAATTGTACTCCTGGTACATAAGGTGCTACTCTCAAGATCAGCTAGATGACTGTAGAAAGGTTCTACATAATCTCCACAGTGTTTGGGAAGAGAACTAAAGGCTATAGACTCAAAAATTGCAATTATTGATGGTCAGACATTGAAATGTGTAATTACTGTAAGAGCAATCAGGTGAGCTAAGTCACTCCTCGCTTCTCTTTCTCACTCATACTCGTCCGACCTGTTGGGGAATCTCCCATCAATGATGGATGAGGACGGAAGAGTCCGGGTCGGAGAACAAGGAGATCTAGGCTCGGTAAGTACAAACATATGCTAGTAGCCGTACAACATTGTCTTAGTCCTGTAACGTCCTACCAAACCCCATACCTCAACAATTACAAGGGTGGGTTAGATCAGGCTCAGGCTTGTAATCCAGAGAATAGAGGAAATAAAACCCATCCCTCTTATTGATAATCACTCTAGATATCATCACATTGAGTTCTATAATCTTTATTTCTAGTAACAAGTCAGTCAAATGTACAACATCATATTCACAAACTGATTATTCTCTGGTTACATATTGAGAAACCACTGGAGAGCCTTAGAACACATGGGCCTAGTTATGGGGATCATGAGTACGTGGATAACCTCCTACACAAAGACACTCTATAATACTACTGACCTAATAAAATGGGTATAAGATATCAGATCAGGAGTGAGGAAACAAAGTAAAGAGAGAGAGAGAGAGAGAGAAAGATATGGGCAATTAGTGATTTAATGAGACATAACAAGTACCTGGAGCAAGGAACAGTAGTGAAGATTGAGGAGTGACGTGTGTATCAGTGAGGTGATCTTAGAGCTACTTGTTCACTGCACAGTCCATATTTATTTTGTCAACTCTCTTGGATAAAAAAAAATGAAGAAGAAAAGGAAGGTAATTGAGATAGTTTTGAAAGGAAATAATGGAGGAAGTTGTGGGTGTAGAGAATAGAGAAAACGGTGGTGTTGTACTTACGATCTCTTGCCCAAGATGATGAAAGAGATCCTTGAGCTTGGCTATTTACCTATATATAAAAGTCTCTTTCTGTTAACTGGTTTCCCCTTTTCTAGTTCGTAGGGGCTTGTGGCTTTCTTTCTAGTGGCGTTATCCGTGCTCTATTTACTCTCTCTCTCTGTATCTGCTCTGTGAATTACATTTCTTCATCTCTTCTGTCTTATTTCGTCGATTGAATATTGACACATATGAACTAAAATTGTTACACTACAACCCAAACACTGGTCCTCTGGAAACCTAAAAGGTTTAGGAGGACCTAGAGATATTACTCTTGATAAGTGTACATAAAGGTAGGAAGATGTAATGGATACGAGAGTCTGCACTTTTCCGAAACACACAAGTGAAAAAAAAAAAAAATGCCATTTATAACAAGAAGTCATAACTCATTGCTAGAAATGCGGCGAACACATGAAGAACTAGGAGACTGGTTTTGTTTTGTTTTGGTGAATCTGCATGAAGATGGTAACTGGAAGCAATGCTCCACCAAGGTATATGGTTTCATCTGCAGAAGTGGGAAAACGGTTTTGGGAGGTAAGATAGACTGCGGAAGATTAGGAAAGAAGAAGCTTCGCTTGGTTGGGAGTTTGATCAGTGCTTCTAGATCCGCTTTCAGATTGAACTCGTACTTCAAACCATCAGGGCAACCTTCCACCGGCTGTGTTGCAGCGTTCCCAAACTTGAATACGTTCTCATAACCAAGGCTGGCACCAATTCCAATGTTAGCCTCCTGGCCAACCACATTAAGATTGATGCCAAAATTGAATTGTGGTTTGAAATCCTGCATAATTTTTAACTCCACAGGTTGAATTTGGAATGAAGGCTTGTGAAACTTGATGAGTGGCCTTGTCGGTTTCATTGTACTTAGTTTTTGGTTCGCTTTGGCATCTATGTTTGCATCCAACTTCTCCCATTCTACATCCGCGCCAAACTTTACACTTGCCGTGCCTTCAAATCCAATAGTCCCATCTGTGATTAATCTGACTTCTGGTCCAATTGTGATAATCTGAGTGATCCCAAGAGAAAAAAAAAAAAAAATCGGGGAAGGGGCATCAGTCATATCATCTTCAACATAAGGAGGCTCTCACTGAAAATCATTAAATCCTCTGACTCTGAGGTCAGACAAAAAAAAATTGAGGCAAGAGTTACAATCCCTCTCAACAGGGATGATCAAGATGACTTACATTTGGAATTGAAAATCCTGGTAACCCAGCAGAGAGTAAAACAATCTCCCCTATACCAAATTCCATCTTTCCTATCATGGAAAGGGTCACATCTAAGTTGGCTTTCATTCTGCCTGTGATTTTCGCCGACGTTCTTCGCCGACCAAGCCGGCAAAATGCGAACCGTTTGGTTTTCATCTGTTCAGATGAATATAGGCTTCTTTTTTTCAACCCCTGCTGCTCTGCATCGAAGTCCCCCGAACAAACGTCCGCGCCACTGATTGCATCAGAAGACATGGTAGCGATCGCCAAGTCCACTTCATCTTCTGTCGTCTTGACGGTATCATTTACAAGCGAAATGATTTGTGACTTTGTCTCCGGTGAGAGCTCTCTATTAAGTGTATCATCAAGCTGATTCTTGGCAACCACCAAAAATCTTCTGGCTTTTTGTCGAGTGAGTTCTGCAGACTTTTGCACCGCGTCTTCAAGTGCAAGGAGCTCGATAGAATCACTCGGGGGATTATTTTTGAGTTGTGAAAGTTTTTGTGTGAATGTTGCAAAGGTATCTGAAAGCTCTCGTCCAAGAACTGTGAACCACTTCAATGTGTTTTGCCTCGCGGATCGAGCTGCAGACCGCAAGCTTTCTTTGAGCTTGTTCTCAGCACGAGAAAGTGAAAGAACTATCTTGACAAGTGAATTGACTGCAACATTGATTATCCGGCTACCAGTTTCGAGTGAAAAATGGATGTCAGAGTGAAAGTAACAGGTATCACACGTCATTTGCACTGATGCATGTTCAGATTCCCACAGCGTTGTAGAGATGTTGCCTTTTGAGGCGCTCTGGTTCGTATAATTGTAGTTAATAGCTGGGCTAAAGTCAAATTCTGGCGGATCTCGGAGCTTACGCCGAACGAGCGATGGAGGGTTGACTTGAGGCGAATGTTCGATTTTCACCTCGTGATCAAAAGCAACTAGATCCCAGCGCGAACGGTAACCTGAAAGTTTTATCGTCAAGGGAGAATTTGAGGAAGTTTTGAGGAGCGAGGTGACCATTAATGGATGATATCGTTCTTCTCCTTGTTCGTCGTAAGAACATGTTCCTTCACTTCCCTCTGTGATCAGAATCATAGGTAATTCCCAACTCGCCGCTCTATGACTGGCCTCGAAGGAAGCAAATTTAATCATGATACCATCTGAAGTGCAATGAAAGGAGGCAATGGTGGGGTCGTCCCGCACGATTAGAGCTTTATGACGAAAATGCCATTTCACCGCCGCTGCATAGTATGCCCGTTGTTGATGATATCCCGTTGGTGCATAATGCAACGTCAACTCGTAAGTCGGTTCCGAGGTGGCCGACCCCCGCCGAATTTGGTCACCTGGTCTGATTGGATGAAGACTTTGGTGAACGGGTGGATTGATATTGCTTTGAGCCAGGATGCCATTGAGGAAGAAATAAAAAATAGGCAATGTAACCCATGCCAGTGAAATTTGCATAATCCCGATGGACTAAACGCTGAGTCAAAAGGGTTTTTAGAATAAGTTTTGAAAACTTTAGCAGGCTCAGGCAACAAGTGTGATGAAGACTAAGCACTAGAATTTTATCTATGTGGTCCTGACAGGGCGTTTCGAAAGGGTAATGAACCTCCAAAGTTTTTGTAAATGATTTGTTGGAGGACCTTCCTCAAGGAGAGTTTGCCACAGCTTATACACCGAGATGGACAAACCTCGCAGTCGGTTGTAGGGTCAAAATACGAGCTGGGCCGCATACTTTCTCTGGGGCCCGGGCAGCGTCAAGCAGAGCTACAGACTGAAATGAGTCAAGTCGCAAGCAAGTGTTCCATGAGTTCCGGGTCGGCTGCGCGTTGATTTCGCCAAGCTAGGACTTCTTGGCTCACCTCGGGAGCAGGGAAGGACCAATGACTCAAGTCCCACTTGGCGACTGCGTATAATTAGCCAAACTCGTAGACATGACTCCCTCGGGTATACCAAGAGCCGTACTTTGGACTTCTTCCAACCGTCAAGAGTCGTCAGTAGCATGAGTTGGACAGAGTAAGGTGTAGTAGGACGGTACTATTTTGCCGTGGTTCTGTCACGGTTCACTTGTGAGACAAGGATGAGAATGGAGACTTTGAAAGCAGTGGGCCAATCTAGTCAACAACCCGATTTGCTTCATGGTTGGGTCAAAAGCTTCCATGAAAGCAGTACTCCCAAACAAGAGCTCTCATGAAAGTGAAAATGATACAAGTTTTGATTTGGAAAACTTGACACTCGGTCTCTTAGCATTCTAAGCAGATACTTGTTTCATAGAAGATAATAATAAGAAAACTCAATGTAAACCTAAACCTCATCATTTTTTGTTAAGAAGCCAGCGGTCATGATCCGCTGAGCGTACCTCATAGGCAGTCTTCCTAAAACACGTCTCAGGACTAAGACACGTTTCAAGTCTGTGTTTTTCTGGTCGTCGTGTACGCCGACACCACCAGTAAACTCTATTGTTCCCCGCTCAAATCTCTTAAACCTTCTTACTTCCTAGTTCAATTCATTCTCGTTTTTCCCCATATCATTAGATCATCTCAGTACTTTTTGTTAACCAGCCCCGAATCGGAGGACTTGGGATCCCCTCCTGTCATTGGTGTAATGATATGGAAGTGATGGTTTATTTTTCGTTATAGTTTTATATCATAACTTGGTTGTTTCACCAAGTATTGTCTATGATTTCCTTATTACTTACAAGTACTCAGCAGCGTTCAAACAACCCCGTTTGGGTTTAGTTGTTTCTATTTGTTCTCCTTCCGATCAGTCAAAGTCAAAGGGAAAAACGAGTTGAGAAAAGCTCGACTCAGGAAGAGGACTAATACAACTCCGACTCCTCGGACTCAAGGGTGCCTCCCTGCTCCGGAAAATCGAGTCCCACCGAGTGAAGTCGCAGCGGAGGCAGACCCACCGTCAGGGGAATCTGTTGAGGTTTTCACCGAGAACTCGCTCTACTGGAAACATCGAGAACACCATCAACTATCAAAGTCGATTGAATCTCATTGACTGACAGCACCAACGACTTCAATGACAAACTTGTCAAAGGTTGACGGTATGAGTACCAACAAACACTCCCAAAATTTGAAAGCCATCTTACATCACAAAAAGCACAACATGTCAAATCAACTGATCAAGCCTGACACCATCCCAGGACCACTAACTCATTTGACACCAGTCAAATATACAACCTCTACCCGAATACCAACCCTCTGATTTCATCTTTCTGCGCAAGTTTGGTCAAATCGGTTTTTTGGTTTAGTCTTTAAGGCAGTCCGACGAACAGATCACAAAGCTTTTGCTGTCAAGGTGTTGGCAGGGAGAAAAGATCAACTGATCAGAGAAGATTTTTTTCAATTCTTTTTTTCTTTGAATGAGATCATGCTATTGTAAAGCTTTGATTGTAAGTAATATCCCTTTTCTCATTCATTCAATTCTCAGGTTGGTGCATGACCCCTCATGAGATGGGAATCGTCCTTGAATTGGTACAAGAAGGCCAGATCATCTTTATGCTGTGGTCCACGAAACTCATGTGAGTCTTTTTCTTTTTTTTTTTGAATATCTCACCTCAAACAACATCTTAGGGTATTTTCCAAAGGCTTAAAGAGGTAAGGTGTGAATTTGTGATTCTTCGTGATATTATTAATCACAAACTTTACATCATAATAATAATAATAATAGAGTGTTGGTAGGGGGGGACCAAACTCGTACATAAAACCTATAACGCGATTGTTGCTTATGTAAACAACACATCAGCCAGCTTCACTACTAAGCCTTTGAGGGCGAAAGTAAACACTGATTTTGCAATATCATGAAATCATCCAGACCTCAATTATGTTTTTTTTTTTTTTTTTTTTTTTTTTTTTTTTTTTTTTTTTTTTTTTTTTTTTTTTTTTTTTTTTTTTTTTTTTTTTTTCCGGGTACATAAAAAACGGTATAGTGGCTTACTACATTATTAATTGAGAAAAAAAATAAAGAAATAAAAAAGAAAGGAAGAAACATGATTACAATTCACTCCAGGTGACACAAAAGACCCAATCGCTTCAATTTATGTAAAATAAAACAGTAAAATCTCTTTCAGTGATAAAAGTGGGCACAAATTCTCTGAGGCGTCATATCAAAAAAACCAACCCAAAGATTTGTAATTTGTTTTATAGTAAAACCAAACACATTAGACGCACAAATGACCCAAATCACCGAATCAAGAAAGTACAAAAATAAAAAATAAAAAAAAAACACCCCATAAAATCTTGTGCAGTTCCTGAAACCCTTTCGATCCCATCAACTTTTACGCTATGGAGGCCGATGAGGTAGAAGGGTGTAAAACACAATGAGGTAAACCAGAACTATCACTACATTTATTGTGACACTGTAATCGATTTATTTGGTCAAAGCAAAAGAAGCACACTGCATCAGAATGGGTAAGGTTAAAGTGTGTTTGTGACAAAAAATGAGACTTTACCTTCATTCCACATTCATCGCATTCCAGGAAAGACTTTCTCATCCCCATTTTCTTTCCACATGCAGTACATTTCTGAAGTTGATCCTTAGAATTGGCTGAGGATGGACTCTTCATGAAGAGGTAAGCAAGCCAGTTTGGTTTGAAGAGAGTGAATCGATGCGGACCGAGCTCATTTTTGATAGGATTAGATTCAGCCAAGAGGGCCTCAATTGTTGGTTCAGGGGTTGCTTCGATATTGACCTTCGAAGGAACGGCAACTTCATTATTATAGGCCGCACTGGCCACAACAGCCTCTTGCTTAAGAGCTTGAGACGCCAAGCGTTCGAGCGTGCCTGAGCCTTCCTCCTGAGTCACGATTGATGTGGGAAGTTGAGGCGGGTCAGCCACATTGGAGGTCGTGGAGGCGTCGCCGGCATCACACATCCGACTCGTAACTTCGATAGACTCGTGTTTATCTATCGTCGCGTCTTCCATCGCCTCCTTGAGAACTGAAGTGGCAATCAAGCCCGGGCATTTCGAAGCCCCTTTGCTGGGTGTTTGAGTGTCACACTTTGTTTGAGAAGAGCTTTGGCTCAAGATGGTCTTGATCGTTCCAATGTTCGAAGGAATTCCGCTTTGTCCTGGCGTCGTGGAGACATAGGTATCGGCCTGCAAGATTCGATTTCCTGCTGAAGGGCCTGTGCCCAAGGACATTTTCTGGGGCTCTGGGTCGACAAGAGTAACAGATGAATGTGCAATATCGGTGTAAATATTGGTGATGGAAGTTGAAGAGTCCTCGTTCTCAGATTTTGTACCTGGAACTTGATCTGAAGTTCGCTCCAACGCCGCATGTGATGAGATGCTGGACGCCAGGATGGTATGTGGTCGAATTGTAGAAGCTACGGAGAGGACTGAAGCTCCGCTGCTCGGAGGATGGTATAGAGCCGTGTGGTAAGGATTCGCGTGTCGTGCATGTTTAAGCAAACACGCTACTTGGGCTACACTTGGTCTATCTTCTTCATCACTACTCGAATCCTCACTCTCCTGAGCTTCTTTTGATCCGGATGATTTCGATTTCAAAGGTGGTACAACGACCTGACCACCAAAGCTAGGGATCCGTTTGGGGTGACCTGAGCTCGATCTATCTGTTTCAAACATCCCATTGCCATCTCCAGGTTGAGGAAGTTCGGGGAGGCGGTCACTCCTCATCTTGCCTGACCCAAAACTGAGACTTCCGACGCAGTCCATCTTTACCAGTCGGTCTATCAATCCCTTTGCCGCCCCCGGTCCTGCCCGAGCTTCAACTTTGGCTGCATTAGCAAGCATCTCAGCTTCCGCTGCCACAACTCGGCGCTCGATGAGATCCAAAGTGGCGAGGACAGTTCTGACCGTTGGCCTTTGAGCGCTATCGACGTCGCTACATTTGAGAGCAAGTTGAATCAGCCCATCGGGGCACCCGCGCGTGCTCGCACGTAACAAGACTTTCAAGTCGGCTGGCTTGAGTGCGTATGCGGGGGGGAGTCTTTCAAGGAATGTTGATGATGAATTGGGTTGGCCAGTTAGCTTGAGGGTAATTAATTCGCAGAAAACAATCCCAAGACTGTAAACATCGGTCGCAAGTCCGAAGGGATCTCCTCGAAGTATCTCGGGTGACATATACTATAGATGATCACGTATCACAATAGAACTGCATCAGCAATGTATAAGCAATGAAACATTTTTTCTGATA